>JAUZST010005567.1:0-68759 GCA_034779995.1 Parotocinclus haroldoi | reverse complement strand
TGGCAGAGGTGGGATTTGAACCCTGGACCTTCTGGTCCATAGTCCAGTACCTTAACCACTAGGCTACCACAGTCCCGGATAAACATGGTCCCTTCAATAGATTTTATTGTCCTTGCTAAAGGTGGATAAAAGTGTCTTTGTGAATAATTACCACCTGGTGTCATATCATGCCTGGATTATGATCTGATCTTTGAGGTGATGATATTTTCTCTAATGTCTGTGGGAACCTGTGGGAGATACATGGCATCATTGACTCCAAAAAGTACCAGGACATTTTAGTTGAAAATCTGACTGTTTCTGCAAGAAAGATGCACCTGGGCCATGTGTGGAACATAAATCCAAATATTATTTTTTATTTCTGCATCTCTGTACTGACTTTTCTGTTCAAGCTTATTTAAAGGTAACTTCTACAGGTTGTTCAGTTTATTGTTAAATATTGTCAGGTAATCAATAATTCTTGAATGGGTTTAAATGTGTTTCAATTCTCCAAGGAATTGAATTTAAGTGGTTTATATAGCTTCTATAGCTTCTCAAACTACGAAATACAGTGCTCACAAATTGTAGGGGATATTTCAAATTGAATATGAAGCAATTAAAATGTTTTTGATTACGCAAATCAGATGCAAACTCAATTATTGTGATTGAGTAGCAAATGACATATTAATGGGAGTGAACAGAAGCATGTTAAACTGGATGAGAGTGTCACACATTGACTGTTCGATAGGGTGTATGGTCACCCAAGACTACCAAAATACACTGACAGTGATGGGCATGGACAGGATCAGATTGTCCAGCAGTTCTTGTGGGAGCCTCTTCATATTCATTTTGCAAAATCCTCTAATTCTGGTGATAATAATAACCAACTCTAAACAAAGGAATTCTATGAGTAATAGAAATATACTATTTTATAGTAACAGTGGTAGTAGTATAGTAGTCTTATATAGTAGTATGATAGTATAGTATAGTATAGTAACAGTAAAAAAATAATGAGAACGCTGGATAATGTTTGGGGTTAAAATCAAGATGTCTTAAACAAGTTGACATTTTTTGTAATGTTTTACTGTTTGTGATTTATTTTTTCTTAATTATATAATTATATTGCTGTGTTTTAGAGAGCAGTCTTACATGGAAAGTGTAGTGACCTTTTTGCAAGATGTTGTCCCTCAGGTGAGTTTTGTTCCTCCTGCACTTAATTAATGATACACATGAACAGTTTCTTTTTGATCATATAGTTTAATAGAAGCCGAACCTGAATATGAAGGTTTTTTAGTAGGCAATAAATACGCCATATGTTGGGGGACACCTCTTAATTAATAGATTCAGGTGTTTTGTTTAATTTCAGTTCCACAGGTGTACAAATCAAGCACCTGGCCATTTAGTCTGTCTTTACAAACATGTGGAAGAATTTTGTCGTTCTTGAGTGTGGTACTGTAATAGGATGCCACCATTGCAGCAAGTCGGTTTGTGATATTTCTTCCCTCCTAGGTATTCCACGATCAGCTGTAAGTGACATTAAATTTAATTGAAAAGTGTTCACAACTTCTCAGCTGTAAAGTGACAGGCCACATAACAATACAAAGTAGGGCCGCTGAGTACTGGATTTCCATCCTAGCTTGACTGTGCTCAGTGCAAAAAAGCAAGGACCATAACGGTCTACATAGATCCCTGAGCTCAACCCGTCTTCTATAATGGGATTGTGAGCCAGACCCTTTTTGTCTAGCATTGACTAGCTCTGTTTCAGAAAATGGACAAACCGTACCACAAACAGAAACCAAATCTTGTAGAAACCCTTTGCAGTAGAGTGAAAGCTGCAAGAGGTAAGACATATTAATGTCTATGGATTTAGAATGGGATCTCACTCCAGTAGGTATAATGTGTAACATGAACTACGTTTGGCATTGGTCAGCATGGAACAGACCATGCATTTTTTGTGAACAGTGTAATACTAAAACGTTAATAATATGCAATACTAATATGTTAGTTTAGTCATGCAGTTTCTGATAGTGCGCCCTCTAGTGGGTGGATAATGCAATACTAATATGTTAGTTTTAATAAGCAGTTCCTGATAGGACCCAGTCTAGTGGATAAATAATAAACAACTCTTTACTTACAAGATTAAGCTGTAGACACTATCTTGTGTCTGAACCCCAGTTCTACAGTCATGTTCAGTATTTTTAAAGAAAATGAATAATGAAAAGTACACTTCGGTGCAACATTTCAGTTAATGGCTTCACACAATGATAAATGTAGTAACAGTATAACACTTCTTGAAAATATAACTAGTGTTGATATTAATGCGTGTGTGTTTTTGATTTTGAAGGCATATACCGGGACGCCTCCAACAGATGAAAAAGAAAAGATCATTTGGGTTCGGTTTGAAAAAGCAGACATCAATGGTATGTTTCTTTGTTGAGTTTACATCTAGTGATTTGAATAGAACACATGTGTCATCTTATTACTTGGACTTAATTTAAAAAATACTAGCTTATAGTAACTTTAGGCATTAGAGGTGATAATGCAATAGAGGTGAATGCTTAGGGACAACTGGTTTAATGAGTGGTTCACAGACGTAAACCACCTGTCATTGGAATAGGGAAAAAAAGAATCAAATAGTGGCAGCCAATAACACACTCACCGGCCACTTTGTTAGGTACATCTGTGCTCTTCGTAATGTGTCGACATGATAACATGACACAGTTGCTGCAGATTTGTTGGCTGCACATCCATGATGAGAATATCTTCTTCCGCCACATCCTGAAGGTGTATTTCTTATTGGATTGAGATCTGGTGACTGTGAATGCCATTGGTATATGGTGAACTCTTTATCATGTTGAAGAAACTGGTTTGAAATGCTTTGAGTTTTGTAATTTGGTACCTTATCTTGCTGTAAACGGCTATCAAAAGACGAGTACACTGTGGTCATAAAAGGTCACAAAGCCACATTTTGACAATAGCCTTTCCTTGGTATGTTTGTATATTTATTAAAATGATCAAAAATGTTATTTAACTTTGTTCCCTGCAGAGTGTGTGATATATTCAGCCAACACACAAGATGGCTTGCACTCCCTTCTAAATTTCTGTCGAGCCAGCTTTGTGATTTAGGCTATTTTGATAATACAAAAACCTTTCAACACTAACATTACCAAGTGAACAATGTCTGTGTACAGATGATAGGTCATTTAACCGAATGATTTTAGAATTCATTGCTACGTGTCAGTGTTTAGTCTGAGTGCTTTGTGATTGTTTAATCCATCCACACTGATGTGTTTGGTTGGGAGCAAGCTGTGAGATATTTTTTAATGGTTCATTTGTGCCTAAAACGGATGAGTGATCTATGTTTTCTCCTTAACTTTCAGGTAAGTGTGACAGCAATAGTGAAATCAAACAGCAGAAATCTAACGGCTTCTTGTTTATTAAAATGTCTCGTTCTAATGTGGTTTATATACAGTAGCTCCTCTAGAAAATGGTTCTTGTTAGGCACACGGCTCATTTGTTTTTATGGGAGCCTTCAATACACCAGAGTATCTATATAAATATAAAAACGCAGACAGACCATGTGCACAAATGCCCCGTATGATACTGTGCATGGCTGTGGTCTTGTTTTTATTGCATTAACCATTATTTTTTTATTAGAGTTATTGAAAAATGAAACCCATCTAACTGTTCCTCGCAATAAACTGGCAAAAGACGTTGCACAGTTTGCATATAACATACCCCTTATATGTGAAGTATTTAATACTTAGCAATTTTACTGCTAATGTAGTTCATTTTTGGATTGGATTAACCGTACAGTCGCGGCCGACTCTCGGTCACTTGATGGATCATCGATCTCCACACATTTCTGTCGTCCATCGATGTGATCCATGAAGTAATTCGGCAGGATAGTGGAGTAGTTTGCCATAGCTTTCTCCACGTAGTTCATTTAGACAGTGTCTAAATAGGTTACACAAGAAGGCACCTTAATTGATTTCTTTTCTAAAGCCCCTTTCATTCTCAAAATATAGTTACAGTTTTTTATTTACACATGCAGCTTTAATACCCTGCATCTTTTTAAGACTGCAGGATAGAGAGGTGTCACTCACTGAACGTTTATGCTGATCCAGTATCCAGTGCTGGTGTGCTTTACACGACTCCATCTGATGCCTCCAGTGGCATTGTGCTTAACGATTTAAGACTTGCAGCTGCTTTGCCATGGAAATGCATGCCATGAAGCTCCCGGGTCAGTGTTTTTATGCTGATGTTAATTCCAGAACAGGTTTGGAACTCTGCAGTTACCGAATCAGCAGAACTTTTAGACACTGCAACAGCACAGGGTGACTCAATTACATTTACATTTACGGCACTTATCCAGAGCGACTTACAGCTGATACAGTCTTACAGTCCAAGCAGTTGTGGGTTAAGGGTCTTGCTCAACTGTGAGCAACTTGCCAGAGGTGGGACTTCTGAGACTTCTTAACATGGTCGGTTGTTGCTGTGGTTATTAAACGCTTCCTCTTTTCAATAACATCACTCACAGTCGATTTGTGGAATATCTAGACGGGAAGAAGTTGTGCAGTCGTGGCGTCCTATTAAACTACCACACTCTAATTTACTGAGCTCTTTAGAACTACCCATTCCTTGATAAATGTTTGTAAAGGCTAACTGAATAGTGAGGGTCTTAATTTTATACACTGGTGGCAATGGGGCTGAATAAAACACCCGAATTCAATGATTAAGAGGTGTGTCTCAATACTTTTGTCCATATACTGTACAGCGTAACCTTGGAATTGAAACACCTCTTCATTTGAACAATTCAGACATCGAACGCTCCCAAGTTCAAACAGTATTTCTGACCACCTAAAGAAAACACTCAAAGGTGCAATCTTTCAAAGACGATGTCAATTTACGTCTGTGGCAATAAGGCATCAACATAGTATGACATTTTAAGTAATCAGTCTACGGCTTGTATAACAGTGTACATTTGCTCTGCCATTAGAATAACTTGACACTTGCCATTAAGGTCTAATCCGCTGGCAATAAGAATGAGTACACCCCTAAGTGAAAATGGTTTATGACCTTTACCCTCAGTTTCTTTTGCAAGGTTTGTTGGTGTGTTTGATGCTGTTATCATGTTGTAATATTGCCCTGCAGCCCAATTTCTGAAGGGAGGGGATCATGCTCTGCTTCAGTATGTCACAGTGCATGTTGGCATTCATGGGAAAAGCAAGACCCGCTTGTCTTTCTACTCCTCACCTGGCTGCTGCCACACCAGCTTGACACCATCTGAACCAAATAAGTTCATGTTGGTCTCATTAGACCACGTGACATGGTTCCAATAATCCATGTCCTTAGTCTGCTTGACTTTTAGCAAACGGTTTGCATCATTAGAAGAGGCTTCTTTCTGGGAGGACAGCCATGCAGACCAGTTTGATACAGTGTGAGGTGTATGGTCTGAGCACTGACAGGCTGACACCCCACCCCTTTAACATCTGCAGCAATGCTGGCAGCACTCCTATGTCTATTTTCAAAAGCATGGATATGATGCTGAGCATCTTCACTCATCTCTTTATATATTCATATATTTATTGTGTATTATTATAGTATTGGGTTCCTTTGCTTTATTCACGTTTGATAATTAATTGCATATTAATATAAGTGTAAAGACAATTATTTGAGATTACGGATGGATTAATCCTATTTTTATTACTTCTATGGGGGAAATTTGACTCAAATCACATCGAGTTCGAACAGCTTTCTGGAAACAATTCAGTTTGAATTCTGAGGTTTCACTGTACTGTATGTATAAACTCTGGTGTTTGTTCTCATATACATGACCAATAGTTAAGTGTGTGATACCCAGCCCGAGTGAAAAGCACTGCTGGAACTTGATTTTGTAATTGCAGTGGTGCAATAGCGAATTGCCGCTGTCTCACCTGAGTGCACCTAGAGCATTTTAATGATTAACTAGACAGGAACTTAAATCTGCTGGTGTTACTGACCATGGTCCCTTTATAGATTAACTTGACCGTAGTGAAAAGCAGGGCTTGAATGTTTTAACTTGCCCCCTCAGTCTGTCTTAACTCATCATCCCTGGTAATTATCGGCTTTGGTTGACACACATGACAACCTGGTAATTACAGTAGTAAATCTCAACCTGATTAAGTACCTTCACGGTTTGCTTAGCATTTTTCAGTCTTTGATGGCTATGTTAAACTCCTTTCACACAACCAAACAGCTTGTTTATTCAGTCAAATCTGGGATAACACCTATCAGTGTAGAAAGACGAAGCTTTTCTATACCAAAATATCTTTGGTATGGTAGAAAACATGCTAGTGCGTGTCAGCGAATGCCTGCTGCTCTTACGATTTGGCTGTATGTGTATGCAGATGTGGCCCGCTCACCAGAGTTCCTGGAGATGCATGGCAGCAGTGTTGACCCACCTCTGTGCCTGATGATTGGATACACGGACGGAATGCAGATCTGGAGTATATCAGTGAGTACTTTTGTTCTGTTCAGTATACAAGAATTCTTATTGCTGGCTACTGATGCTTCTAATGCACGAGTACCTTATTAACCCATATTAAATAACAGTGACGCGTTCAATAATGGGGTTTGGGTACGAAAATACACAAGATGAATATATGGATTGCATGTTGCATTAATAGAAACAAACATTTTGAGAAGCTGCTATGAAGAAGAATTGGCTAAAGTTTCTTTGATGAATCAGATCACCTCTAACAAATGGTAATGCTGTGTGAAAATTGTTAGATGTAATGTTGCTGCTTTAATTGCCTGGTAAGTATTTTCAGAAACAGCTAAATAATTACATTATAAGTAAATCAATTATTAGAAATGCATAAGTCACATTGAATTACTACAATTATAATAGCTGGTACGCTTCATATTGTGCAAATGTTTTAGGCCACCAGTAGAGTTGTTGTCTTAGCAATGGTATAATGACCATATAGAACATATTCTTCAACGACAGGAGCCAGAAATGTCTTACTTTGGTTATAGTATTATTAGTTAAACCATAATACTATTTTACATTGATGTTTATTTGAGGCTTTGTGAATTTGAGCATATCTTAGCATTAGCTTAGCTGCCAAGACCATTTCATGATCAGTCTCCTTCAGACTGTACAAAGGTCAGCTTAGCAGCCAGATGATGCTGCTATTGCACCAGTGTGTGGGGATAAATAACAAAAATACTTGCCAGCTGGTTTGTCCTGTTCTGCAGACAAATTTGTATTTTCGGGTTGTATTTTAATAAAGACCCTGAGATATAATTATAAATACTCATTATGTTAAAACAATATTTAATCTAATGTTGGCTCAGTACTGTACATACATTAGTGTCAATTTATATGTCATATTTAATCTAATCATTATTGTTTCAGGCTCTGACTTTAGTGATTTACGTACATTCTTAAAAGCGAACATTTTGCTTAGCTGCAAAAACAGACACGCTCAATGTGTAGTTCAGCTTTGTAGCCACTTGATGTCAGTACAGACAAAGACATGGAGAAGTCCCGTCTGCAGCAGGGATTCCAACACGTTGAGGTGTTTTTTCCCCCCTGCTATCTAACATAAAGGTTTGATAAGGTGTATTTAGGCTCCATCAGTCTAAGCATTAATTAGCTTGACATTAATTAACTAAATTGAGCTTGACTGTAGAATGCAAGTTACAAACTATCTATATAAGCTGATGTCTAATATTTTCAGTTTAAGAAGGATTAAAATGGAAAGGATTGAGAGTCTAGCTGAGTAAGCAGAATCGAATGTGAGGGTTAAAATAAATGATCTTAATGGTTAAATTGTTTAACTCCATTGCTGGTGTTGAAACTACATTAATTTCGTTACTGCCCATTTGTACTAGGTCTTTACTTGTTTGCAGGTATGTGTTGAGTAACATCGCACTATGAAACAGGACATTGACTGAATTGGACATTGACCAGATGTAACCATAATCATATAGTCTTTTTAGGCTACCGGAACAATGGTTAAGGGGATTGTCAATTTTACTTACAATGGTACAGGAACTTGCACTTGAAGAGCTCCATTTACAGCGCAGCGCGTTACAAATAAGTAGCAGAAAGCCATACACACAAACACAAGCGACTTGCACAAAAACACATCAACCGTTTTAGACCACGATATGAGTAACATAGTGAGCGACCAAGTGAATGACTGACTTCTGCTCTTTAACTCCGAACTCTACTCGTGGATCTGTAGTGTTTATTGGTTGTTCAACACAACTGACATGATCCATTGGTAGTTGGTCTCAAGCCTCCACATAGAACCACAATCTAATGGACAAGGACCCACTGCAGAGAGTGGTAGAAGGGCAGTAGAAGCAAAACACACTGCATTACAATAACACACTGTTAGACGAGGTGCTGTAACAGTACATGAATAACAAATTAAGATTGAAATGTGTTATAATTATTAAGTAAAATATTTTAATTAGAATTCAGTATGGTAATGTATAGTGTGAGTTCATAAGTTGGACAGCATTATACAGTGTCTTTGCCTTTTCGAGTCAGTTAATGGCTGCAGGGTCCAGGTAAAAGACAGAGTTTTTTAAAAAAGAATGTAATCTTGGTATTTAAAGCGAACAGACGTTGATCAGATGGACGTTACAAGGTGCATACCTGTAGTCGATTGTAAGGAGATTAAAATGACAAATAATAATTTTCACAAAGTATAAGAAGCCAGTTGTAAAAGATGAAGCATGTAAAAGCATGAGGTTTGACAACGATAACCCCTTTTTTTTTTTAAACAAACAACTTAAGCTCTAAAGTGTTAAAAACACCCTCTATTTGCAAAATTAATGTGGTTTTCCTGTTTAGCTGTATCATGTTGTATCATGGCAATAGGCATGTTGTAGTTCTAGAATGGCATGGCATGTATAGCTCTTTTGATCAAGATTTGTTGAATGTGAGTCTTTTTCTGCTAGTTATGCTCTACATGTGTTTTGTATCTTTCACAAGTTTTTTTTTCTACATGCCAAATATAAATGTAGGGCATATTCTGTTTGCAAATGCGACCAATCATAGCGCTACAGTCATAGAGTATGAGAATCCGTTGATCAATGAAACGGAACTGATTTGTTACATCAGTCCATTGAGCTGTCCAGCTTAAATGACTGGAGAGATATTAGCAAGTTTCACTGGTTAATATTGTGTCCCAATACAACATAATGAATCCATGTTTTCAGAACTCACCCATTTTATTTGTTGTTTTTGCATTATAATACGCAAATAGTTGTGTATTGTATATGGACAGCTCGACTGCTTTATTAGAGACACAAACAAACAAAAAAAAACACCAAATCCAAGTTACACATATCAAAATATTCACAATCATACCTGTATCCCATTGATGAGACGCTACTGGAGCTTCCTTGTATGGAACTTAGACATGAGACCCCAGAGACAATTAAAACTACTGGTAACGAGTTTCCCGTGTCTCAGTTACATTGTGAATCCTTGTTAGAATGGGGCGATTGAGTGTCTTCACACGAGACATGGGCATCAGTACAAACTAGCCAACTTTGTTTGGTTTTCTCATACAGCTGTGTATACTTAGAACAGTGTGCTAGAGGAACAACATCCAGCAAAAGGGGACACGGTTGATGTAAACAGCTCATTGATGAAAGTGGTCAGAGGAGGATGTGGAAATTTGTTCTGACACACAGGCGCTGCACAGCTAAGCAAATTGCACCTGAATGCACCGCTGGTTCCGCAACTAACGTGTACAAATGCATCGTTCCTTAGCACAGAGGGGCTATTACAGTAATACTGTAGTATTAGTGCTATTGCTGTCTAAGGGAAAATGGCTGGCTACAACTCTGTGTATAAGCTTGTAGCTGATTATAGTCTGGGTTATCCTTTTTGTCCTTGGTTTTGGATCACACAGCCTGCATTTCTTCCAAAATAGACACATCTGACTGATGGCACTTGTGGACGTGGTTAACATGAGGCTTCTTTTTTGCACAGGACAGTTTTAAGTGGCAGTTGCGAATGTAACTTTCTATTGTAGCGCTTAATAAAGGTTTGATAGAGCAATCTCTTTTCCATGTGGTTCTTTTAGCTAGTGCCGTCTGAGGGATTAAATATTGCGCCACTTCAGTTTAAGTTTAAGCCTTCATGCACTGAAATTCCCCCAGATCCAGTGAATTGTTTTAATAATATTCTGCACTACAGAGGGAGAAATATGCAATTCCCTTCCAGTCTATCTTTGAGGTAGATATTTGCAGGTTTTTAAACATTTCAATAATTTTCCCATTCATCTGTTTGTTTCACACCATTTGTACCCAAAATAAAAGATCCTCTGTCACTTATAAATCATGCTTGAAACATTCTGAAAACAGACAGACATGCCAGTTCAGTATAGAACGCACTGTGCGTAAATAGGTCCAGATGTTTTACTTTGTAGGACAGAAAGGTAACATGCTGTTGCTGTGTTGTTTGTCAGTAAATTACCCATATTTTACTAATCAGTCACTATTATTTACATTGATTTCACTTGGAAAAAATGAGCAAATTGCAGGTCTTGCTACGGATTACATATGGAACACAGGATGCCAGGATTGTGTCCTCTATTTATATATCCTTTTCAAATTTATATTTGAAGAGGTTACAATGTGCAAAGTTTGAACAGTCCCTTATTTACTTGTATGTAATGCACTGTAGATGACTGAACGTGTAATAATGTTTGTTACCTTTTCAGAAAGGAAAGGTCAGAGAAGGTCTGGCAGAAGAAGGTATAAACAAATAGAAATGAAACCATATGAGTGAACTCATTTTTGAAAATCTAAATAATACTCAGTAATACCTGCATGAACTGTTAATCTTTTTACTGTACCCACCAATAGTGAGTAGTTATTGAATCTGCAAATTAATTAGCTAGAACTAAGGCTAATGGGGTGCTGAAAAGAATGATGCCAGACATGGAATAAAGAGAGGATTTTCTAAGCTAAACCATACACAAAATAATGAGAGCGAAGCAAAGAATTTCCTTAAAGACAGCTTCCAGATATGTTGAGCCTAAATGTAGCCCAACGTTATTATCTATTGTGGTGGGGTTTTTTTTTTTTGGTTTTTTTTCTTCAGTATCAGTTAGCTGTTCTGTGTTCCAAGCTGTCCTTTGCTCTCACTTTTTGTTTTGGACCTCACTCGTGTGATTTTCACTGAGCTGCAGTGCTGAAAACCACACAGTTTCTAGCCTTGAGTGACTGTGAAGTGTTTGTGACATTTGCTAAGCCGACACCCTCCATAATGGCGTTGAACGGAGTAGAAGGAATGGGGTTAGGAGATCTGCTGTGGCGTGTGCTTGTGTCTGCGCTGAGTGTGTGTGCATTAACATCTCCTCAGAGAGAGAGAGATCTTTGACTACAGAGGTGTTGTTCTCGGCTAAAAGATAAAGGGCAGATTACAATGGGCATATCCAATGGGTGTTGGAATGGAGAGGTGTCTTGTGGGATGACATGCCAAAGAGGTGTTGGTGCTGGTATTTATTGAAGTTGCAGTGTGAGGTGCTTCTTTGGTAAAGGGATGCTTTAGTTTTAGAGCTGCGGGTTGTAGTGGTCAGATTTTTGTTTCGTTTCGAAATCAAGCCTGCATTGAACAGTCGGTGGATATATGTATACTGCTCTCAAACATGAGAGGGTTATTATTTATGGGATATTTCATTTTGAATTTTTGCCAGAAGTAAAGTTGAGGCTCATTCATACGGTGTAGGTTATATGACGGTTTATTTTAAGATGTCGTTTCCTCTTGATCAGGGAATCTGTGGAGACAGTCCTTATAGTCATTGCTCAAGCTCCTTAGTTTGACTCCTGACGAAAAGCAATGTAGTGTCAGTATGTTCTGTCTTGCATTAATCCCAGTTGTTTGTGCGTGTTTTTTTTTTTAGTTCCATCAATCTCCTTTCATTTGGCTAAAATAGGTATGTGTGCAACAACATAAAAGTAATTTTGCATATTGCTGTCATAAAATGTGAAGTGAAGTAGTGTAGATGTATGACACATGGTCAAAGTGTAATCCAAGATGACTGTTGCATTATTGTAAACCTTGCAGTCTTTTAAATTCCATTATTCCTCTGCCCTATTTGCTTGTGAGGGATTTTGTGGTGCGGTTTTAATCTGTGATATCATACAGTTTTGCATTCTTTGTCTCTCGACCTGCAGTGTTTTAGATGCCATGTTAATCTGCCTGCCTGGCAGCCAGACATCCTCTTTGACTAAAAACATGACTGATCCTTCTCTCCTGAAAAGCTACTAATTGTGCAAAAGAGCGATCATCCGCTGGTGGGATTGTCTGCTTAAAGCATGGATTATACCCATTAATGTGATAATGCACACTCTTTGTAATTCAACACGCACATACACACACGTACACCTATTTTGAGGATTTTCCAAATCTGCCCACCCAGGCTCTGTTGATCTCTGTCCATCTCTAATTCCCAGCTAAGCATTACGTGCCAGGCTTTTTTGTGACATGATTTGGTTAATTGAGGGACCGATTCTTGCTATCATGGTAGCATAACTCAATGTATTTTATGTCTAAGTGTATCCAAGTCTGTCACTAGAAAGTACTAATTTGGTCTCTGGTTATTATTTGGTTAGTGGACAACTATTTGTAGTGCTTAAAAACATTTGTTTTCTGAAATCTTTGTGTGCACAGTTTATAGTATGATTTATTTATTTATTTTTTGTATTTGTAATTTGCATTTTTTTATGTAACGTAATATTGCCATATAATTGAGCTTCACTAAAATGAGTAAATTGTCTAATGACACTGCTTTTTAAATTGACGTTGGTAATCACATGCTTCCCTGTTTTTGTTTGTTTTTAAAATGTTTGTCTAGGTTTGTGTTTATACTTAGTCTTATTTTTATTATATTTAACCTTTTGCCCTTCCTGCCAGAGTTTATTTAGATGGTAATTAATTTGTTTGTTGAGAGGCTCAAATTAATCAGTACTTTCGTTTTCAGCAGTCAAAAACTGGGTTCAAAGTCAATTTACGGTATGATTTTAACATCTGTTTGACAGATTTTGTAGCCCGACTCTGTTTGGCATCAGCAGGGACAAAAAGGGTTAATACCACCATACACCAGTATTATGTCATTACTGAAAAAACAGGTTTCTAATATATGTTTCTGGGTGCATTTTTTTACTATATTGGTTGTGTAATAATGCAAGATTAAGCATGATTTCAAATGTTGTGCAAAATTATTGTCCATCATTATATGGTTATATTAACTATGCCTTTTGTACTCTTTTTGCAACTTTTGCATTAGCTGTAGTGGACTAAACTAGTGTTAAGAAAGCATATGTTATATTCTCTGCAGCTGATTGGAGAAGCCCAGGAGCTGTTCTCAGTAAGGCATGGTCCAGTACGAGCTGCCCGTATTCTCCCAGCCCCTCATATCAGTAAGTACCTCTCCTTAAATGCAGTGAACTTGCCAAACCCTGCTGCGTTTCTTGTTAATAATAAAATCAGCATTTAAAGATCTGGCCTCCTGTCAGCTGGACAGCAGGGGTTTTTACCGATGGTCTGTGAGACTTCAGAGACTTTCCTGTTCGTCCTCTTGCATTGGCCTCTGCACGTCTTTGGTCAGTCCATCGTTAAACGGAGATAATGCATTACCCTATTTTGGTAGGAAAATGTATTTATGGGATTGATCAGACTAGAACTATAGTAGTGTTATGTACTTCACACTGAAGGTATTATTCAGACTTATTAGGTGCTTGATTTATGACATTGTGCACTCACAGCAACAAACAACAAGGTATAACTCAGCTCTGAGAAATTTACTAAGTGGCATTTTTGTGTGACAGTCATGTCTCAATTTGTGTTCCGGTCCTTTGGCATATTTCAACAATGCACAATGGTGGCTTTCAATACAAGCTGGAAGTGGATAAAAGCTTACTACAGTAATAAGAAGCAGCAGATAGCCAACACACGAGGAGAACGATTCTCTGCAAAATAAAACGAATTGTTCTCTTGGGGAAACTGATTGCAATCTGTAGGGTGCAAACAGTGTTGTACTGTAGTAGACCTTAAAGAGAGTAATTGTTTCAGCTGGGAGCTTGGGTGGGCGGATTTGGAAAGTCCTGAAAATAGGTGTCACTTTTAATAAGACAAGGTCGTTCCGAGAATAACGGAGGAAGTTCCGCTCTCTTAAAAGGAACAAACCACAATTCTGTCATTTTCATCCACAATGTTTCTAACTTTTACTATTTTGGTCGTTGTTTAACCACAGAGGCAATAGCCAGGCATTGACAACGGGCTGAAGTCTGTAGTGTGTTTTATTTCTCGTCATGCCATTGATTTTCTGTTTTACCATTGTTAGTGAATTGCATGAAGTCACTGCAGGTCGTAAGGAATCATGTTCTTGTCTTCAGTTCCAATTGTTTTCTAAATTGAGACATCTGCAACAACCAAACAAGTGCTGTTTTGCCTGACTCTGAAACAGAAGGTAGCAGTTAGCTGTTTTTCAGAGTCTGTCATATTTGCGTTATGATCAGCGATCGTGACCAGTGACAGTGTTTGATGATAGGGGGGTGAAAACAGAGAGGAGGCCCTCTTATAGTGTTCGGGGTCTGAGAGCAGCACATTTGCACTCACACGCTATGCCACAGGGCTCTGCCTTCCTGTAGATGATTACTGTCATGGCATGGCTAACCAAATTACAGTCTTGCAAAAGCTGACATTGCCTCCAAACGTAAGCTGGCTGAAAGTTTCTCTCTCTTTTTAAAATCACAAAGATTAGATAAATAATAGATTTGTGAACATAAAGCGACGTGCTTTCTTCGCCTAAAATATGCCTACTGACCTTTTACCATGCTACAATTTGTCTAAGCCTGAAAATTAAAGCCAGTCAGACAAAAGGCCCCTCCTAAAGCTTTGAAAGCTTACTTTTCTAGAGAGTCAGTAGAGAAGGGATTTGTGTTAACACGTTACCCTGAATGGTGTTTCTGTTCTCTGTCTATGCTTAATGTCTTGTATCCTGGTATTTTAATTTCATTTGATTTCCATTAAGTTTGTCACTGTGAGTCATGGGATTAGATTAAGATCTGTCTGTAGGTAGACAGGAAAGAAGTGCATGTTTTGGATTATTAGGTAGATATGTTAAGCCATAATTGGATTCCTGATTCCTATGCATGTGTTGCCATGCAATCAACTCACATATTGTGGTAGTTATATTTTATCGTCATGTGTGGTGTGTGGCTCTGGCTGGCTGACACGAGGCCTTACATGTCTGCCGCTGATGAATGTTGGCCTTTGTGTGGGTCACGGTTAATGTGGTCCCTCTGTCCCTCTGGCTGCAGGTCCCCTCAACACTGACAGCTTTGCAGAGAAGCGACCCCTCCTCGGTGTTTGCAAGAGCACTGGCTCCTCGGGGTAAGTGGCAAACAATCTCGTCCTCCTCAAACGAGATCATAAGATTCCATTTTTACTGACCCTATTCTTTTCCCCAAGTACACTCTGCATATCCCCATGATCGTGCGACAGTCCTTAAGGCCTAGACATATAACTAAAGTGTATTCTGTATTCCGTGTGTAACTGCCGGCACTATGGTGTGTATATATGGTAATTATATGCAATGTGCAACTATTCATACTAGTCATAGTATAGTTAGGTATTTTCTGTTTGTTAATTTGAAGTCACTCTTATGTCACATTGTCATTAACGATAATTCATATTTTTGTTAGATGATAAATCTCCTGACATCATAGTTTGATGTGAACTATTCTTATAACTATCCTTATAAACCTCATGTGAACTACGTGTGCTAATGGAATGTTCCACTCTTGGCCAGTTTATGACACCCCCACACCTTTACTGTTTGGGGCGGGCCCAAGTGGTACTCTTCCTTTTTGTGTGACATTTAGATATTATGAGGCCCAAATCCTGACCACATTTAAGACCTGTAATTATCTGCAGACAACGAGCGGCATCAAAGACCTTTTGACTACACTGATTGCCCATTTGAACTTTCTGTAGTGCTCACCAAATTCTAATGACTGGACCATGTCTGCCTAGAATATGGAATGAGAGTTCAGCACTAGTGAAATACTGACTCTACCCCTGTCTGTCTAAAGTTATGCACACCCCATAATCGTATGCTGCAGAATGTCCTCACACTGTCAATGCTATAACACTATATATTAATTGAAAGAAAAACAGATAAAAATGTCAGATTGCTGCAAAACTGTAGTTGTGTCTAAATTATGTAAACGATTACAGGTGTGGTCTGAGACTATGGGTGACAAGAGTGAGTAAAAGAACGTCTTATTAAAATGCCCTTGGAGGCAACTTTTGGGTGCATATGTTAGTGAGAGATTCTTGATAGGCAGCAGGATAATGCTCATCCATACACAAAAAGGGTTTCCCAGGAATATCTCTGCAATCAGACTGCAATACTTCATTGACCTGGTTGCCAGATTGCCAGATTTATCACAAAATAAGTATATATGGGACCAATTGCAAAGCCAACTTCATCACACTCTGGGGTGTGTCAGATCTACAGCAACATGTGTAGGCACTTCTGTTGCAGGACACCATACAGAACCTGTTTAGGGGAACACTGAATGACAATGGTTTGCATGGCATGCCTGCAAGGAGAAAGCAACTGCTTTCAAAAAAGATTGGTGCTAATTTGCAGTTTGCTGAACATCATTTGGACAAGCCAGGATGCTATTGGGAAAAAAAATATTTTTGACACATAACAAATTATAACATTTAGCCGATCCTATCTCTGAAACATGGTGGTGGTAGTCTCATGCTTTGGGTCTGTTTTTGTTGCAACTGAACCAATGATGGAACAATGACTTCTTAATTACACCAGTAAATTCTGAAGGAAAATGTCAGGCCAATGAACCCATGAATCTAAAAAAAAGACTACAACGCTAAGCACACAGGTTGTTCCTCAAAAAATGTTAAAAATGAAGAATAAAGTTAATGTTTTTGAATAGCCAAGTCATATGACGAAAGCCACAGACATTCCCAGAGTTGAGGCTGTTTGTTATTGAGGAATGGGCTCCAGCATGTCAGATGCTGCTAATGAAGAGTGTAACATATGGGCGTGTTCTCTTGCTGCTACCGCTCCAGGCTCTGTTTACCATATTATGTGATGTGTTCCTTTCCTCCTTGACACACCTTACTTAAATTAATATTTTCTATTAAGGAAATGGAACAAACAAGTCTTTCTTTAGGCACACCATTGTTTGATTTGTAAGGCTATGGCTTTGCACTGTAAATACCTTTTCTGTCTTCCTCTGATCATCTGGCTTTGGTCTTAGGCTAATTCTGAAACCATAACTATTTCTCTAGTGCCCCTGTCATGTTAGGCTAGAATTGTTTGGTAAATAGCGTTTTTAGCAATAAGGCCAATTCTTTATTTAAGTAGTTATGTAGTAATATGATTTTTGTCTCCATAGACAATTGAATCTGTTTAAATGAAATTTCATAAACTGAAGTCTTTAATGTTTTAGTGTATAATCATTTTGAAATAACATTTTGTTAATCGCGGGCATAGACGCTCTCTTGACGCTTAAATGGAAAACACATTTGAAAGTTGGCTGAAATGGCGTCACTGGTTTAGAAGTTGGTTCAGTCAGCTTTAGGCTTAGATTACAAGATTTGCAAATTAAAGGAAAACCAGAAAAGGGAAAAAGCATGTGTGCCCAATGCTTCACAGCCAAATTCCAGCCAAGCACACACAACATAACTATATCAATGGAAAGGATTTTGCCTGGAGTATAAACACTACATTGATTTAGTAATTTCTCTTACAGCAAAATACACGTGCTACACTTAACAATATACAGCAGTGCTAACAGGGTCTGCGAATTAGCACGGCCTGTTGTCATTGCTTTTGTTTTGGTTGTATAAAATGTTTGTATTGTAGCAGAGCAAGAACGTATGTTGAATTAAGACTTTTATCTGTTTGTGGGTGTTGACGAGGCCATGTTCTTTGGCTAAAAAGTCCAGCGTTCAGAAAGCCTGCTTTTGTTATTTGCTCTGAAGAAACAAAGTTGCTGGTCAGAATACTGCTGCCTTCCTGTCAGCTTACATATCTCTTTAGATAAGATGTGGGCATGGTTTTCCATTAATACTTTCATTTAGTCATTGAAGTCTGGGACACATGGAGGTTCAACTGCTTGTCCAGTCCTCTCTGGCCTGCAGTCCTGATTTTTCGGCTACTCTGTGGGTCTGGGATGAACTCCAGCACTTTACCCACTATCTGCCTTCTGAGAACAGTAGTGAGCCAGATGCTGAGCTCAACAGGTCTTCCTATTTAAATAAGCCACTGCATGTGGGGAGCCGTACTAAACAGTGTTATCATAGGGATCAGAAGTGTTTTAGGATGGCTCTAATTGTTTTACCTAGTGCAGTGTGACCTCTTGGCACCGAATGCTTGGCTGTTAATTACACAATAGCATGGGGAAAAACCCAGCTTGCTCCCATGCCTACTTTTATAGAGACTTAGTAAAATCCTGTTGTAATATTAAGCTGTACTTTTCATTGCATTTTCATAATGTTTCAGGTTGGGGTATCTCTTCTAAAGTGTATTGAATGATAAACCTCTGAGCGTTTGATAGAGTGGTTTAAGAGGATTGTGGAAGTGATGCTTTAAAAGCATCAGTTACGCATAAGACAGTTACGCTGTGTCACACCCAGAACTGTAGTCCCACTGGGGGGGAGGGTCACCACCTACCAGCAAGACATGCATTTTAGCAATTGTGTCAGGTTGGATAGGATTGAATTTTTTTGCTGTTCTCTTGCAAATAGGATTTATCATGTATTCAGTGTTTTACAGCAGTAGTGACTGGCAAATGCTATGTGATCCCTTTGGGGCAGGCTCTACTCATTATTTCTCAGGTATATACTGTGAAGTATTAGAATGAATTAATCATTTACTGATATATGATACCAAAAAATACAGACAAAATTTCTGAACTTCAAGTTTTATTTAAGCTGTACGTGCACTGTAGCTGCACTACAAGTCCTCGTTAACATTAGCACTAAAACTGTGTGCCAAGAGTTTAATGGCATGGGTTCCATCTCACAGAACAATGGCAAACATTGGATAGAGAGGTGTAAAGCATGCTATCACTAGACTCTGGAGCAGCATAAACAAGTTCTGTGATGAGTCTAGGCTTGGTGAACATCAAGAGAACATTACCTGCCTGACTGCATTGTGTCAACTATAACGTTTGGTGGAGGAGGCATAATCTTATAGGGTTGTTTTTCAGTGGTTGGACTAGGCCTCTTAGTTCCAGTGAATCTTAATTTGTAGAAAGAGTGGGTTGTTAGAAAAGATACTGTGGGTGTAATTTTTAGTTGTCCCAATACTATTGCATATAGTGTTTAAATCACTTGATTAAACTTGGCCAATAACCTACTGTGATGCTTAATTATGGCAATTTCAAATGGATTATTTTGTAGAATGTTGCAAAAATCCACTCGTGGTAATAATGACGACAGACATTCACAATACACAAAAAAGTTATAAATGGGTAAAACATGGCTCAATTTACTGTGCCTCATTATCTCTATTCAATATGTTGACTTTTTGTTTTGGTCCGGTGGGTGCACATGTAAATATTTGACTCGTTGATTGTGAGGCTCACTTTTGGCTTTAAGGCCGTTCCAGACACAATGTACTGTTATGAGCCACTGTATGATATGGCAGACACGGTCCTTTCTGAACTCTACAGAAGATAAGATGCATCTCTTTCCCCTGAGAGCACATCCACAGGAGTTATATGGAAAGTTCAGGCCAGGTGCATGGTGCCATATCATATCCATATCATATTATATCATATCATCATTGTCTTGTGTTTTATGCTGACCAGACTGCACATAACTTAAGGTCTCTAAAGATGGAAAAGTCTTTGAAGTGTGCCTTGCTTTTTAAAAGCACTTATCTTAGAGAGTTTGTCTTGAGAACTTGCTTCTTATCTTTCCGATTAATAGATGAAAGGAGTTCCGCAGTAAGGTCACTCTTAATGCAGATCTCCACCATTATTTAACTTTTGGTGTTTTCAGAGCTTCTCCCCCATATTTATTTTAGATTTGTACATGACACGTAGAGGTGTTAAATCTGGATCTACTTTGTTCCTCAGCATTTAATGTCGAATGATTTCCTTTTATGTGATGAATCACTATCACCTCAAAGGTAAAGGAGATATTAGAGCTCTCATTCTTTGCTTTCTCTCTTGCACTTGTCAAAAAAAATAGTCTTATCAAACATTATATTTTGTATGAATATTAATGCCCATAACTCTATTGTGTACCATTGGAAGAGATAAGTAGGTGAGGGACGGTAGTGGACTTTGAGTAATTAAACATTGTAAACACCAGCTTGAAATACATGGTGGTTTAGCATAAGGATACTCACACCAATGTGTTTTCAATATGCATGTGAATCCGTGGCAAAGTCCAGTGAAAGGAGAGGAAATGTATTTCTGGCAGACACAGAGCTGCGGTTGAACTTTTTACCCTAATTACTTTCCCGCTAATGCCTGCGGCGTGCCGAAATCAAAGGGCCCCCTCAGGCCTTGAGAAGCTTGTGATGTGGCCAGCATTTGTTGTGTGCTAAAGATCGGCTTTAGAGAGGCAAGGGAAGTGAATGTACACACACAAAAAAAAAGTTTTGACCTGCTATATTTTTTATGTCTTAGTTACCACTAACCTAAGTTGTTGCTGACAAAAGCTGGTGAAATTGTTTTCATCTGTTCTAAAATGCTTTACATAGATGTTAATTTGTATGAGGCAGGCCCACATGGCTCCGCTATGAATTTCAGATTTTTTTGAAGATGAAATGCATACATTTACAAAAAATGTATCACCCTGTTGGAGGTGTTGGATTGCTATAAAAACTGCAGTTCTGTCTCAGGCAGACGTGTAAATGATTGCAGGTGTGGTCTGATTAGACACTGTGTCTTACTATAAGAGAGTGTAAACGTACTTTTCGCTGTATATAAATAGGCTTTTAGAGGCTACTTTTAGGTAGTGTATCTCTTTGTGAGCGATCTTGACTGCTATACATGCCACTATGATGTAGTTGCAGACATTTTGCCCAGTTTACAGAGGGTTTTGAGTTTCCGTGAACAAAATAAATGTACAGTGGAACCTGAATTTGAACACCTCTTCACCTGAAGAGTTCGGACATTGAAAATGTAATTTTTTTTTGCTGAGCAAAAATTCTGACTTTGGATATGGTTAGTCTACATAGAGCACTCATCCTACATCAGCAGTCCTGTCCAGATCCTGTGCTGATAATGCTATGATATGGTATGCCTATTTCCATAACACTTAAAAGAAGAAGAAGAAGAAGAAGAAGATGAATTAGGGTGCAATCACAGGCATATTATGTATGTTATATTATTATTGTATTATGTATGTGTTTATTATATCAGTCTACTTATGTCATTTCAGACATGCACTCAGTTTCGACTGGCCCAGTGATACGATGTAAAGTTTCACTGTATTTTGACTTATTTCATGTACACTGCTCAAAAAAATAAAGATAACACTTAAACAACAAAATGTAACTCCATATTCCCTTTTATTTCTTGAACAGTATATTTATTGATTATTATTATTATTATTATTATTGCTTTACATTAAATACGTATAATTACACATGAATATAGGCATAAAAAAACAATCAGTTAAGAGTCAGGAATGAATCAAGGTCGAATTCAGAGCTTTCACTGTATTTGCAAAAATGTGTCACTCACTCCTCTTGCATATCTGTTTCAGACAATACAATCCTGACCTTATCCTAATTCTGAATGAAGCTGTCGGTGTTATTTAGTCCAGGTGGACATGAGCTTGTTTCCAAACAGCATGTTCCTAGATCCTAGTGGATTAAGACCTGCATTAAGAATCTGTATCGTCATTTAATTTGAGGAATTATGATAGCAGAATACTGTAAACCATTGTGTTGCTAAAATTAAAGAAAAAAAGTGGCTAATTGTAAAATTGCAAATGGTGAATGGACAGTGGAATAGAGGCATTTACCATCTGGTACCATTCGAATCTCTTTTATGATCTTTCTAATCTGAAGGATGATTTCACAGGTCATTTTGCGGGATTGTGTTCTGTGATTATCCATATGATTTGGGATGGCATAACATCATACTAGGAGCAATGTGAAGCACTTCTAGTCTCACTTATATTCCAGTCTCACTTTACCAAAAGTTAACACTGTTCCTATGTATAGCTTTAACTTAAAATTATTTCGTCACCCTGTCGCTGTATAGTTTTGCTCATAGGAATATTTCTGGCTGTAGGGAAAATACCAAGAAAGCCTACATTGGAAGTATTTTAATCTGTAAGAAGTAAATCTGATATGCATTGGACGGATCCCAGTTTGATGGAACACATTGCCCTTTTGTTGAAGAAAACATCTGTCTGACATTGATAAAATGAGATCAAGAGAATTGTAGACAAGGGCATTAGATTGGTGCTCAATATCACCTACATGTGTGCAGTACTGAAACTCTGATATGATTTTAGAAAGGTAATTGAAATTTACGGTCACTCACAAATCGAGCTCTAGATTTTCAGTGAGAGGAAATTCTATTACAGATGACAGTGCATTGCTTCCATTAGAACTAAGCCATTAGTTCTCATCCAAAAAGGTAATTGAAGTGACCAATTTGATGATTTTTTTTCATGGCTATCACTGCTCCATAAATCTATGTGGAAGCATATCATTTGTGTCAAAATGGCTCTAAAAAGCTTTAAATTGGATTGATCTGGTCTAGATAATGCTGAAATCAATGAATAGTGGCTATAAGACAAGTTTAAGAAGTTAAATGCTTCTATTAATCTCTGGGTCAGAATCCAGAGTGGGTTTTTGCTACGATAATGATGGCTCCTTGTATCTTCTTCCAGCTAGTGATTAAATGTTGAAAATCTACAAAGAGCAGCAAAGTACCAGGAATAAATATTAGTAGCTTTTTCCTTGCTCTTGTACAACCAGCACAGCATCAAACTGTTGCAGATACGCTATGCTTTCATGTTGTACGAACCTCCGAAGTACAATGTTTCTTGTTTATTTTTTTTATGTGTACGAAAACTTTTTCTTAGTCATTTGCCACAGTCCACAAAATAATGTTATGCAAAAGTTTGCCCACTCCTGGTCAATTGTCGTGTGTTATTTTTCTAAATGAAGAGACATTATCTGTAGAGGCCAAATTTAAATCTGACATTTCTTTTTCTTAATTTTATGTGCTAATGGTTTGTTGAATTTAAAATTCAGTTGTTTTTCGGTAACTTGGGTGCAGGTACAAATGCAGAATAAAATCTTATACTTCACTCCATCTTGAGGGAAGATTGTTCTTACTCTTGAACAAATCTGTTTTTACTGTTAAATCTTTTGCACGTGTGGGAATACTTGGTAAAATGATGTGTTTGTACGGTTGTGTAATTGAAAAAGCTCTAAAACATTAATATCTTAATTATGTTTTGAGACGGTTGAAAGTTGAAAATGTTTTTATTTAGGAAAGCTGCAAAACTAGTACTACCTAAACCTTTACTGCAATACTGTAATTAATCAGGATATACAGTGTAAAATAATTCTCTATACACACACCAAGCACTTTAATAACAATCCTGTGCTAATGCTCCATTGGGCCTCCCTTTGCCGTATCCATTTTGTCATTAAGCTGTTGAAAACATTCCCTTGAGAATATTAGATGCATTTTTGTGCTGTGAATCTCCAAATTAATTCATTGGGTTGACATGGCTCGCTTTGTGATATGATGGATTATCATGCTTGAAGTAGAAATAAAAAGTTGGGTAAACTTTAGTCATGAAGAGATGCACATGGTGAGCAACAATGCACAAGAATGCTATGGCATTCAAATGATGATTATTTGTTATTAACAGGTCTAGTGTGTCAAGAAAGCGTTTCTCACTTCGTTACACAACATCAACCAGCCTGGCCTGTTGAAACAATATGGGATTGGGTTTATAGATTCATAATGTTGGTGCAGCTGTCTGTGTGCTTCTGTAGAAATTGAGATTCATCAGATCAGGCTAGAGTTTTGGCCCTCTTCACCTGTTCAGTTTTCACGAGTCTGTGCTTGCTACAGACCCAGCTTCTTGTTCTTGCCAGAGGAAAGTGGACCCTCTTCAGCTGTTATTGGCCAATCTCAAGGTTGGATGTTCTGAGTGGTTATCAGAGTTAGCCTTTTAGACTTAGTCATTCTCCATTGACCTGTGTCAACAATAAGGGCTTTCTGTCTGCAGAACTGTCTCTCATTCGAGGTTTTCTTTTTATTGCGCAATTCTGGGTAAACTCTAGAGGTCACGTTTCCTCAATTCTGATGATTCAAACAATACCTGGAGCTGCTTGCCCGTATCTGTATGGTTTTGTTTATGTGTGTATCTGTGTGTGTGTGCGTGTGTGTGCATGCATCTGTGCAATTGATATACAGTCACTTTAGGAAATCAAGTCCTCAGTGTGAAGTCCTTGGAGATGCATCGTCCCCTGACAACTGAAGGATGGAGTAGAGTGATACTGATGTGGAGAAGTGAAGTGGGGCTGGAACTGACACTGGAACATAAGTTCGGAAAGCAAACAGAAAAACTAGTTAGTTATTGATTAAAAGCACAGAGTTAACAATCACTGATGCCGTCTATACCATGAAGCTCCAGTAGCATTAACTATACCAGAGTAACTTAAAAGAGGAGAACGAGACGGTAACATGACCAAGAGGGATCACGTAAGACTTCAGCAACCCAGTAATGGGCACAAAGTAGGCAAGAAGACAGCAACTCAAAATCCCAGACCACCATAAATCTCTTTGACTGTGAACCCCCAGCTCTGTCACAAAGCAAGATCAAGAGGACCAAAGCTGAGACCAGCCAGACTGCTCACCAGACACTCCCAGCAAATGGTCAGGGCATGACAAGGCAAGCAGGCCAGACATGACCCCAGACTCTGGCCCTGTAACCTGAGCCATGAATTCTAGTCTAAATCTAACCAAAAGCCTGCGTAAATAACAATGTTTTAACCTAGACATAAAACTCTAGAGGGTTTCTAAATCTCGAACTAAAGTTGGGGATTTTATTCCATAGTTGAAGGGGGGCATGTATTAAAAAAACCTGCTGGAACTTTTTTATTCAGGTTAACTGAAAGAAGTCCTGCACCTTGTAAATGAAGTAGACGAGCTGGATTGTAAGACTCTAAGAGTTAACTTAGATAATTTGGGGCCAGGAATAGGACTGATTTCGGAGTTTATTCATTGTTCTGTGTGTGTGTGTGTGTGAGCAAATTTCACAAATAAAAAAATAAAGGATCAATACTCACCCAGTGGCACTCTAGAATCTTCTGTGTGCAGTGCACTGCATGTCCAGGATAATCCCTTTCTAGATACCATTACAGAAAGAAGTCTCTTCAGTGTGAATGATAATTCTGGCACAATGAGCTTGCAGCATCAAGCTTTGCGATTATTCCTCCTATAATTGGGTCATTCGGTTACAAATAATAAAAAACAGAGTAAAACAGAGTTAACATCGTGCACATGGCCAGACATGCATCTACCAACCCACCCACACAGCTTTTAGTTCCTCTACATGCCAGGCTGGGCTGTGAGGGCTCCAACAGTGCCAGGGCTGCAGTAGATTGTTCCAGCTATGGTCTGTGAATCCATCTGTGCTAGAGCTGGCTGCCGGGCAATAACAGTATGTGTCCTTGTTCGTGTCTGTGGTTGCCGCCACAGCTCTCAAAATTGTGGCGTTTACACACATGCTATAATCTGGTCCTGGCTCACCCTTCTTAGCCTGTACTGCCTGTGCTGAAAGTTCAGAAAACAGAATGAAATCATGGCCGCTTCATCCTTGCCCTCTTTTCATTTAAATGGACCACGGCTTTGGTGCCAGACCACAGTATAGCTGTGAAAGAAATACAACACAAGTCTGAGAGGTACCATCAATGCCTCAGCCTGTAGGTTTACCAAAGGTCTTTTTCTAGGCGTCCAGACTGCCTGACATTTATTGCTGTTTAATTGTTTGAGAGCCAATACATACAGCAAACTGGAAATTTATTCTCCTTCTTCTTGGTGTACTGTGGACAAGTGGGTTAAAGACATTTATTTTGGGAAACAAAACTAAATGTTTTGGTTTGCGCTCATCCGTGCGGCAAAGATTTTTTTTTTTTTTTAAATCTTGCTTTTTCTTTGGCAGTTTGTCTTGGCTAGTTTATAATTACCTAATTGACATGTTTTGTGAAAGGGCAATTTGCTCAGTGTTTTGCCTATACATAATCATCTGCTAATTGAATCTGCATGGCATGGCGGTGGTGGATCAGTAATAATGACTCTGGATTACAAGTTGTAATACTACCATGACTGACTTTTGTTGATTCTTAGGACATAAGGACAAAATCCAGAAAATCATGTTGTATGATTTTTAAATAGTTAATTTACATTTCATTGCTGGACATACGTATTTGATCACCAACCAGCAATAATTGTGGCTCTCACAGGCCACATAGTTTTCTGTAAAAAGCTCTCCTATTCTGCACTCATTACATGTATTAATTGCAATCACACTCCAACCTCTCCACCATGCCCAAGACCAAATAGCTGCCTAAGGACACCTGCTTGGTGAGACGGCAACAACTGTTGATGCAATTATTAGAAAATGGAAGAAGCACAAGATAACTGTCAATCATCCTCGATCTGCCATGCAAGATCTCACCTTACGGGGTAAGAATTATTCCGAGAAAGGTCAGGAATCAGCTCAGAACTACACAGGAGGACCTGGTCAGTGACCTGACTAACAAACTAAAATCCTGTAGGGCACGCAAAGCTCCCCTGCTCACATTAGCAAATGTCCAGACCCGTTTGAAGTTCACCAGTGACCATCTGGGTGATCCAGAGGAGGCATGGGAGAAGGTCATGTACCGATAGCCACGTTAAATAAACCAAACAAACAAACAAGTCTGCATGTTCTCCCCGTGTCTGCAAGGGTTTACTTCAAATACTGTGGTTTCCTCCCACGTTCCAAAGACATGAGTGTTAGATTAATTGATTATGCTAAACTGGTCTGACAGAATATATAAATGACTAGTCTTGCGATAACGTCGCCAGTAGCGACGTTAAATAAACCAAATAAACAAACAACCTCACTTTTGCACTAAAGCGGCAAAGACCCGACTCCACACCCATAAAACATTGCTAGAGTTGAATTAAATATATGCACTGACCACATGCAGAGGGTGTGAACAATTGGTGACTAGACTTTAGAGAGGAATGCATGGCCAAATGTTATAGAATAGGAAATAGGTGCAATGTGTTAAATCTAATGATTAACAAAATTATGCTACTAAATCACTAGTCTCGCTGAAAGTAAGATTAGTAATTTAGTGAATTTAAGCAGGGTAATTCATTGCATTTAAAATGTTATTGGTAAGAACAATGTCAGACCTCGGTTCAAATCCCTAGCGGAGCTTGCAACATTTGGTTCGGAGGCTTATTTAAGGCAGTGTTGGCCTAGAGTGCTATCCAGGGTGTGCCCTTGCTTGCTCCCAGTGATTTACAAGTTAAGCTTCAAACTCTCCCCTGATCGGGATGACAGGATGTTTAGATCTGCTTCTTTGCTTTTATGAGCATTCTCACTAAATGTGCTCCTATAATATCCAGGTCTGTTCTGAAACTTCAACCGTAGTTTGCTTATGTAATTGCCAAACTGCGTATGAGTACTAAATTTTATTTCTGTGCCAGATCTATGATGCGTAATCAAATCAGTCTACACAATGAGTCAGACTTATGGTTCAATTAAGTGACAGACATTGCAAAACCATTAATGGCAGGGCTCAGAGGCAATTATTCAGTCAGTGAATCACCAGTTATTGATCTTCCTTATTTACAGAGACTGTTTAATCAGATTGCTCAAGCTTCATTCTTAGATCTGTGCTCTGCTTTCCATCATGACTGTTCCTCAGTGCCTCTGATCAGATGCATTCACATGTCAGCCAGTGTTGACATATATAGTGCAGAATTGGGAGTGAGAACACAGCATCATAGCAGAAACATCCTGTGAGATTTGACAGTATGGGCAGTGCCAACCCAATTGGTGAACTTTTAATAAGGCCTTGTGTGTCTTAATTAAGATCTATTTCAGCCAGCAGCCACCAGCTTCAATATTGATTACATTAACTATTGTTATGCTGTAAATGTGTTGCAGAAGAATTTCCAACAGAATTCTTCTCAGAACTGTTTTGTCCTTTGTTTATAATTACTACCACATGTCTGTGTTTCTTAAAGGACAAGTCCTCCGTATTGCTGTGTGGACCTGTATTCACTACGGACAGGAGAGATGGTCAAGTCTATTCAGTTTAAAACACCCATTTATGACCTTCACTGCAACAAAAGGTACTACAATTAAAGCTTTTTCACATGTGCAGTTACAAGAAAAAGCATCCCTTTGGAGTCACCTACATTTTTGCATCAATTTTTTGGAAACCGATCCAGTTTTGAGTCATTATAGGCAAACAAATTACAGTTACACACACTTCATTCAGTTGCTTGAGATTGTTTATGTCTGAATTCCTTATGAATAGTTAAATATGCGTGTTGTTAGATTCAGTGTTCAGTGGAAAATAGAAGAAAATGATTGCAACAAGCAAATGGCACCCATTTGGCAGAATGACTCATAATGACTAATTATTTCTCAGACTCTCGTTTATATACGGTATTAATAAAAACCCAGCTTCTATAGGCTACAGAGAATGCTAGAGGTTGTGATCATGATTCAGTTTTCATTTTTTTTGTATACGTTGTTAAGACTGTTTTGTTACCTTCTGTTATTGCTCTAGGATTCTTGTAGTCAGTCTTCAGGAGAAGATTGCAGCTTTTGACAGCTGCACGTTCACAAAAAAGTTTTTTGTAACAAGTAAGTACTCTAGTCTCTTTGACGTGATGTTTGTTCTACTTTAAACTAAGCGTATCTATTGGGTTTGTTTATACAGAAACAAAGCAGGACTCTCATCTTTATTAAAACCATTTAGTCTGTGTCATGTGAAGTTACGTAATCTCTGTTTTACCTTCTCAATTTTCACAGCTACACAATATTAAAGGTCAGTCCCAGACCGCATGCTCAACATGCCTGTTTGTTGGACAGACTGATCGTTCCACAGGACCGATCCACTTCCTCTTCCTCTCCTGCACTTGTCAGTGGTCTGTTAGAAGACTAATAAATGCCCTTAAGTCTTGTCTTTCCCAGAACCTAACGCTCTGTGGCTTCGTTTAAACGTTGTCTACAGTAAGGGCTGATGCGTCTTCTAAAGTCCAAACTGCCCATATCACAATCCGAAACCAGGCCTTCTATCCCCACTTAAGCAATCGTCTGTTGTAAATTGCCATTAGTGTAGTTTTAATGGCCCTGATTGTCTGTCTGCCTTCCCTGTCCATGTCTGTGCCACAGGAAATGACCGCGGTCAATAACCCCTTACATCATTAATCTCTTTTCTAAAGCTTCTTCATCATAAAAAACAAGACTAGACGTGTTTGTTTTTGAAAGGGATTATCAGAAGTCATAAACCAGTAAGATGTTCTTGATGTCAGACTGTCAGCGCTTTCTTCACTAGAAATGGAAGCCTGGGCCTGTAGTGTACCACCAGTTGTTTGTTTCTTTAGTCATGTACAGAACTGACTGAGGTTTGACCCAATATGGCTGCCTCTCTCTCACTGGAAATAAATGTGAGATCTAAAAACAATGGAGAAAATAGCCCGGTCCATGCACACAGAACGTGTTAAACACATGTTATCTCACTGCACTGGTGCTTGGAGAGGCACAAAAGGCTTTGCTTTGCTCTGCTTGTGGCTTACCTCAATTTCTATTCATCCCAGTTTTGGATCTTGACTCCACACACCAAATTACTGTCTGCATACTTTTTTTGTGCACTCTGAGGACTAAATTACTGTCA
Organism: Parotocinclus haroldoi; assembly: GCA_034779995.1. Classification (NCBI taxonomy): domain Eukaryota; kingdom Metazoa; phylum Chordata; class Actinopteri; order Siluriformes; family Loricariidae; genus Parotocinclus; species Parotocinclus haroldoi. The sequence goes on along the minus strand of JAUZST010005567.1, from coordinate 38,814 downwards.
GCACACTTCTTACATCTGAATGATATGTACTCGTGTGACCTTACTCTGGGCCAATAAAATTGTGTATGTGTAAGGCGTTTTGCTGAACGTCAGGTTTGTTCTCTTTTTTTGCATTTCATAGTGCTTATTAGTGTCATGTTTTTTTAGTATTTTATATTAAAGCATGTCATGCCCTCAATACTTACTGGACTAAATAGGCTGATATGCATATTCTTTAATAGATTCTTTATATATATATATTGTATAACTATATATTTATATATTTATATTTATATCTCTATCGGGACTGCGGTAGCCTAGCGGTTCAGGTACTGGACTCTGCACCTAAAGGTCCAAGGTTCAAGTCCAACCTCTGCCAAGCTGCCACAGTTGAGTGTTTAGGCAAGACCCTTAACCCACAATTGCTTGAACTGTAAGACTGTATGAGTTGTAAGTCGCTCTGAATAAGGGAGTCTGCTAAATAATGTAAATTTACATATAACTAGTTCTGTGTAGCCTTGTGTGTGCCACTGATATGCCAATAAAGAGGCAATCATACAGACAATCATGATGTTGTTATATCTTTAAATTATTAAAGTTAATGTATCTAGTATAACTTTATAACTAACTAACTAACTCTATAAATATATATATATATATATAATTTGTACTTTATTCTCTTTTTGTTCTGTTTCAGTTATTATATTTAGCTTCTGTATACTTAAACTATTACTAAACCCCTATGAATTATGTAAGTTACTTTAATATTTACAATTATCATCTAGGCTGCCCACTGGTATCTTTCTGAGTCTTGGTCCTTCCAAGTTTTCTTCCCTCTGACAATTAGGGAGATTTCACTTGCCACTGTCACCACATGTTTTCTCAGTTAGGACTTATCTCAGGGCCTAGATATGTATAAAGATACTTTGAGACAGTGCTTCATTGTAAACAGTGCATTGTATAAGTGCCTTCGATCATCCTAAGTCTATTGTAGTGGATGGGTGATGACAAGCTTATATCATTGCACTGTAAAAAGTGAAATAAAAAAAGAGAGTTTTATGTGCTTACAGTAGAAGCTAAGCTTCAGTCCTTCTAATAAGTATTTAAAATACTGAAACCATTACTCGGGTCTGTGTTAGCTTAGTGGTTAAGGTACTGCTCTGCAGACCAGAAGGTCCAGCATTCCAATCCCATTTCTGCGGGGCTGCTACTTTTAGATCTTTGAGCAAAACATTTGAACTGTAAGGCTGTATCAGTTGCATAATGATCTTAAAACGACTCAAATGTAAATGTCATCATATAACCATGCAGGTGCATGTGTTCATATGGGAGGAATGTTTTATGTAACTTTAACCTGGAGCACTACAGTTGAAAGTTATTGAAATTTCTCAGATTTTAAGGTTACTCCTGCGCTGTTCACACATGCACATTGCAGACTTTTTCAGTAGAGAAGGTTTTGGATAGATCTTCCTAGATTAACTCGATGTGTGTACACTTTGTGCATTTAAGCCGGACCTGGAAATCATACCTTAATCTTAAACACAACATCCATGGTTAGTTTCTCTACAGCAAGTTATTTTAATTTTTTTTTTTTTTACAATTTACAAGTTTATTTGTTTACAGTTTATAGATAACATATTCAGGAGATCTGGGAGATCAGTCACATTGATGATTGACTGCAGTATTCACAAGAAGACTGATCTTAAGCAATCAAGGCACATACCCTTAACAATAAACATATTGAGATAGATTCTATTCTATGAAATATTTAACAAACCAGATTTGAAAAAGTTTTCTCTTCTATAATTTTTACTGTAGTCAATATGTCCACAATAGACTCAAATATTTTGTTGAAGTAATTTACAGTGACAACAGGCAAACATCTTTTAAGATTCTCATTATGCAAATTTTTACAGCTATTTCTTTTTACTTTTTTATTTTGTTTTATTCTTTGCCATGAAGCACCTACTGGTGATTTGAGCATTATATTGTTAACCTATTAAATCTCAGTATAACAAAGCTGCAGCCTTTGCTGGTTGCTCAAGCATTGTTGCTTACACAGTATATTGCGCAACCTTAAAGTCTTTTATTATAAGCTGTCTGTTGTAAACTGTTTCATTATAAGCTAGCTTTGAGTAAACCATTTTTGTTTGATACAGTAAAATGTCTTATGAAACACCATGGCAGTTACAGATCTGATTGAAAACAGTGGAACTTTCTAGTAGTGGACTGTATTTACACGCACATGTTGTACCTTGTTCAGCCTGGCTGCATAGTGACGCCAGTTCTTCCTATATGGCTCTCAAGGGTCAAACTGTCTGGTGGTTAATAAGCTCAGGAGCCATCCTGCAGTCACTAAATGCCACAGCCCCCACTCCCAGGATTACTCAAATTGTGCTCTGTGAGTATCCTCAGGACAGTGTGAGCGGAGCCTGCTTCTCCATTCATCATAACTAATAAAAATTACCCAGAGTTAAGGCCCAGTCTGCTCTGTCTCTCTCACCCAGAATGATCATTTACAAAGGTTATAACTTCCAAATGATCATTTTCCTGGCAAGATTCTTAGTCATTTTCTGACTAGTAACAGCCCTTTCAATGTGGAAATAGTTTTTATTTTTCGAAGTAACAGGCCTGTAATAGTGAGGAAATTTGCAATATAATTTTCAGACCTGGAAACATTTTAAAAAATGAAAAGAAAATAGATTTTAGCAAAGACATCAAACAATTTAATGTAATGTGGTATCAGGGCTTATTCTGGCAGGATGTGCTGGATCAGTACACACACACATCTGCATATACCTGTGTGTATTTCCAGTTGATCGTGTAAAGGCATCTGAGGTTCCATGGCATGACACAGACTATTGCTAGAACTGTATATTGTGTCACATGTTTTGGATATTTAGGAGTCACATTACAAATAGGATTAATTACAGGTTGCATTTAGTTATACATAGCATAGACTTCTTTCAATTTCAAGTTTATTAAATTAAATTAACTTTTATTTTCCCTACTCTTAGACTGTTAATATGTATTCTCAAAAATTGTTAGACCTTATGGAACATTTTGCACCTGCGTTCATACCTGCTTTGAGCTTTACTGGCTTATTCATTATTCATTATTCATTATTCATTCATTATTGTTATATTTTCTTTGTTATGTTGTTCTTTTTTGCTTATTTTAAAATTTGCCAATCTTGTTAACTTTTCATTAAACATTTGGGCACTTTGTGTGATATATTTTTAAAGTTAGTTTACCAATCTTTGCAAGAAAAGTGTTTTTTTTTTTGTTCATGTAGACTTGTCAGAGCAATGAAATTGGTTTAGGTAAAGGGCTCTCTTGTTTTTTGTTACAAAACTTATTTCATTATTTTTTTTAATTACAAAACACAATGTAAAACTGTAACTTTTCCCTCAGTCAACCCTGATAAGACCTTCCACACGAAGAAAACCTCTTACCTTTGCAGCATGTTGTACTGAAATATTATTCACCTAAAAGTGCAGCCATGGAAGTTCAGTTTGAATTTACGGAAAAATCCTGAAATTGCTTTAACCCAAGTATGTGAGAGTCATGTTAGGCATACTTCATTTTCCATTCTCTTTATCCCTGTAAACAACATTATGCACAAAGCAGGCAATCACAGGTTCAATATGATTTGAGGTCAAGATGATATTTTTTTGCATTTGAATGAAGGGCTATTCTTTTGAGATATAATTATGTTCTACAAAAATTGAGTATACTTACTAAATATTTTATTGCAAAGCAAATGGTAAAAACAGCAGATCTGGAACATATTTAAAAATCAACACATAATTGTATGCTTTCATAGCATAGCATGAACCTTTGGAGGCTGTAGTGGTGCAGTGGTTTGGATTTAAAAGATTTTGCTTGGATTATACATCAGTTGTAAGTAGTGCTGCATTAGTGCAGCTGTTAAATGATGTAAATACAGGTGAAAATAATCCCTACTGCCCGTTTTTCTATTATACTGTGTTAGGTTGCTTAGCTTTGAATGTAGACAGTGATTTCTTTAAATCACTGACGATACAGGTTATTATTTAAACAGAAAGTACACAGTTACTGCTGTAATACTAATATGTTCTCTGATGTACATGTTTTTATTGTTTTGTCTCAGGCTGCTACCCTTGTCCTGGTCCTAACCTTAACCCTATTGCTCTTGGAAGTCGCTGGCTAGCATATGCGGAGAACAAGGTAGAAAACAATCTTCGTAGAGATGCTCTCTATAAAGCCACTTGTGTATTTTATTATTTTCAGCGCAATGTATGTATATTTAAAAAAAAAAAACGAATTCACTATAATGAAATGATGAATAAAAAGCAAAAAGCATTTAATTCAACTTAGGATGGTTACAATTGTAGCACAATATTTTTAAAGTAGGCTTGATTCGCTGCAGTTAATTTAATAGAGTGTTGTTTGCTGCCGTCTTATGATTGAGGTCAGACATTTCTCAGTAATGAACAGATGGGACAGTGGGTCTGGCACATGGAATGGATTTCTGGCCTATAGTGAGAGAGAGATTCTAATTTCAGATTGTTGAATGGGAAAGAGAATCCAGGGAAGTGGGGTACAGAGCAGGATAAAGTTTAAGGTAGACGTTACAGGGCTTCCCAGCAGTCCTATGTGCAGATATCATGGCTATCATAGTTTCCTGAGAACTATGCTAAAGCTTTAAGGTTCTGGATGATGATTATGATGATGATGATGATAATATTTTTGTTTGTTTGTTTGTTTGTTTGTTTGTGTTTGTTTGTGTGTGTGTGTGTGTGTGTGTGTGTGTGTGTGTGTACGCATGCATGCATGCAGCTGATCCGGTGTCATCAGTCCCGAGGTGGGGCATGTGGAGATAATGCCCAGTCCTACACTGCAACTGTTATCAGTGCTGCTAAAGTGAGTAAGCTTTCTGATTCATACATCCCCATGCAAAACACACAAACACAACAGACGTTTTGGTTTTATCATTTTCTGAGCTTAAATTTAATTTAAAAAAGGCAAAAACAAAAACCATGAAGGTTTAATGGCAGGTATGCATCATTTAATGTCCAGTCCAGCCAATCAACATCTGTTCGCTATAACGTGTGAGGTCTTAAGTTTTATTATTATAGTAAATAAAAATGTCTGATATACATCTGATTCATGTCTGAATGAATGGCAGAAAACATAGGGTTCCAGTCCGTTGCAGGTCTGTGCAGGGCCAGAATAACCCCACGGCCGATCTCCCCTCCCTCAGAAATAATAAGTCCTGTCTGTATGGGATGCTACACCAGTGCCACAGTGTCTGATTGTATGTGTGCATTTCTGTCTGATAATGATAACAATTGAATGGTTACTGATGGATTGAGTTGCCTATATTGCATAACGTTCATATGCCGTCTAAAAGAGCTGTGCTGTTTATTTTGCAAAGTATGTGTGTGTCTTGGCCTCTGCTCTGAATAGAAAATGGATTCTGCAGAGCCTAATCGAAATTCAGGAAATGTTATATTACTGCGCAGGCCTTGGCTCTTCCAATAATAGATGGAAAATCAAATCGAGTATATTGGCCTACCCTAAGTCGTCTGTAACTCCTTTCCCGTTGCTTTAGTTGTATTAGGTTTTCATTTTGGACTTCTTTGAATTGGTATTCCCACCCTGCTACTTCATTTTCTTTTCAGTTTATTGATTCTTTATTATAACATTTAAAGCAGTGTCAAGCAATCCAAAAATATGAGAAGAATAATATTTGACTATAGGTACTTAAAATAGAATCAGCTCATCATAGAGCTTGCGCCCCGCGGTGTAATTGCTCTCTGACGCAGGTCTAGTTCTTTACATGTCTTATGGTTTCATGCTCCTCTCCCTAGCAGGTTAATTGATTTATTAACCCCACATCCGTATTCCCCGGCCGGCCCGCTCACTCCCTAACGAGTTGTAACGGCCTACGTGAGAGAAGCACCATTAGCCCTAATGGTGGCATACATCAAAAGAAGCGCCCTAAAGGTTAGCAGGGAGGAAAACATGGTTAAAAAGCGCCTGATGCGTAGACGGGGCCGTCTGCAGATGGAGCCGTGATTTATAACCATCCTCTCCGCTCTGACACGCCGTCCCTGCCTGAGTGGCTCTGAGTGGGCTGTTGAGGGGCCAGGGGACCCTTCTGGATCTCCCATCAGTCCTGTAACTCAATCACAATGCCAGGAGGAGGGGAGGCATCTGTGCTGTGGGAGGAGGCGTGCAGGAGTCTTTTGGAAAATTGAATTCTGCCTGTGTAAATGAGCGGGATGGGACTCCAAACGAGATGCTGTCGCGCCAGCCACAGGATAGTGCCTGAGGTGACTCCAGGTCCTTTAGTGGCTCCACTGTTTGGTGTCTGCATAAAGCTGAGCTGGCGTGTGCTTGCAGTAAATGGATAGTGCAGCTTAAGTGGGGCTCCCCTGCTAGTTTCTCACTTGATGTAGTAGTCATCCTGCTCGTTCTGCGTGTGTGAGAGTTTGTGTGCCGCCTGGGTCCTCAAAGAGCTTAATCTAGCATTCAGCCCGAGTGGCAACATCAATACCTCATGGCGCCTGTGTTTGTTGGGCCCCTTGGATAGTGCTCTGACAAGCCCACTAACAGACTGTGTGTAAAATGCCCTGGGCCATCAATTATTAAGAGAAGTGTTTGCCTTCTAATTGATCAACACTAATGTGTTTTCTAATCACTGCAGTTGGAGTTTTTAGTGCTAATCCAAACAGTCAGCATTGATCAAGACTCTCGAGGGCAGGTGGCGGCATATCCTATTCCTGGATCTTGCTGTTTCAGCATTTTCTCGCTGAATGCTCAGATTGCTAAGATCACACACAGCTTTATTCAATAGAAGTACTAACAAAATTAAAAAAAAAATACTTTGGCATTTATGCATAATTCCTTAGTTAACTTTTTTTTGTCCCCAGGTTACAAATTCATTTTTGTAAAACGTGATTTTCGCATCATCAAAAAGCATTTAAATTTTCTGTGCATCACTAAATTGATAAACTGTGATGAGTTCATTATATAACACATAGATGTGATTTTATAATATAACCTCAATTCAGGAAAAAAGTTAGAACTGTATAGAAAATGCAAATGTGCACTAACATGCACTTAAATTGCTATTTCATTCATATTGATCATGTACAAAACAATATATAGGAAATGCTGAGGCTTTGAGGAGAAAAATGGGGAAATCTCTAGTTTATTAACAAATGTGTGAGAGGATTATTGTAATGTTTAAAAACAATGTTACCCAAAGAAGGACTGGAAGCAATATAAATATTTCAGTGCTAACTTTTACTGATTTGACCTGTTTTGTGTTGCCTTGTTGATAAATACATGGAAAATATATGATCTTGAAGGAATTAATGTTGCTGTAAAATCCGTACGTTTCTTCTTCAAATGATCTTTGCTAAGGGCTTTTTCTGATTTGGGGTTGTACTTTAAAACATATGTATGGAACATTTTCTTTTTTGGAACAATATATTTTCACTTCCTGCATTACCATCATTAACCCAACAGTCTCAGGTTTCTGTAGCAAACAAGAGGTAGCTCTTTTTTATGTTGTAATCATGGAAACGACAACTAATGGGATCATATGTCAGCTGTAAGTGAAGAGTGACATTTAATGTCTGGAAATTTGAATTAAGCATGTGTACCTTTTGTTTATTTACCATCATTTATGACTTTACAGCAGAATTTCAGCAGTAAGCAAACAAAAAAGTTTTTTTTTTTTTAAATGGCATCTTATACAAGCTATTTAATAGCATTAGTAACTACATGACCTAACACTTACGAAAAAGTACGAATTGTCATTAGCATAAAACGTCTTGGAAAGTATTCATGTTGAATTAACATTTTAGATTTTTTTTAAAACTTCAGTTGTAGCCACCAACTCTTTAGTTTAAAGCATGCTTTATCTTAACATAATTCGAACAAAATTATTACTAATTGATTTATTGACACCCTGTCTACAGTTGTTGCGCCCTGTATTGCCGGCTAGGCACACTGGCTTTCCTGCAACAGTAACAAAGGGTATAAGAAGATGCATGAAATAAAAAAAACCTTGTACAGTTGTATACAAATACAGTCATTTACAAAACAATAACTTCTAAAGAAGGGGTTGTTGGAATCGACTGAAACTTTCTATGCATGTCTGTAATGATAATATATGTAAGTGATTACGAGGTTAGAGTGAACGGGTATGTTTGTTGAGAAAACTGTACAAAAGAAAGAAAGAAGGCTTTAGGTAGTTACTCTAGCCTCTAGTCTGGATAAAAGATGGGATACAGCTGGGCATTGGAGGCTGTTTGGGTGGCCTACAGAGCTTGTTCACCTGTTTTGCCTTCACAGAACCACTGCTCCCAACATCTTCCTATTTCTCTCAGTAAAATTAGGTGCCCCCTCTCAAAATCTCTCAACTGGGAAAAATGTCTTTGAGGGCATCATAGATGTGATCTCTCACCAAGAGGTACACTACCTAAAATATCCTCTGAGTGCCATCTTGTAGGACAGTGGGAGAAGCATTTTTACCCCTTTTTGTGGCAAGACTACTCTGACCACATGTATATTCATTTTAGTATTACGTATAGTTATACTATAATAACTAAATATTACATATTTCTTCTAATGTTTCAGCAGTGTTTTTTTTTTTTCAAACAAATCATCAGATTTTGCATGTATTCAAGTAGGGGCACCTTTCCAGATTATCCACTTGTATTTTGATAAGGTCTCAGTTCTTAATTTAAAGTAGAAATAATATTATTGACTTTGTTAGTCCATTTAACCTAAATATTTTTTATGCTAATTGTAGCCTTGATGGCTTAGTGGGAAGCTGACCAGGGGTGTTCCCACGTAAGGAAACCGTTACACGGATCTTACCTTTGCTTGTTTGTGCTGTCTGACTAATTCATTGTTTACCTCTGTCCTCTCAGACATTAAAGACAGGGCTGACTATGGTTGGGAAAGTCGTTACCCAGCTTGCAGGCACTCTGCCGTCTGGATCACCTGATGAAGAGGGCACTACCCATAGCAGCTCTCGCCGCAGCCCTCACCAACCTGGTGTGGTCACTGTCATAGATACATACAGTGTGGGAGAAGGACAGGTAAAGTTACACAACCATGCCTGTAATAAATCCCCTTTCATTCCTCTAGGGTGCCATATGTCATAACTAGCCAGCTACAGATAGTTTAAAAGTTTAGTTTTTTAAGGTTTTAGATGCTTACAATTGACAGGGGCTTCCTTTAGCTGATCAAATGTAAACGCCGTTTACCCTCAAACTCAATTTTATTTGAACCCCAGGGATCTACAGTAGCCCTGTTACACAGATTTACATCCTAATTAAAACCTCTGACCTAAGTGCCTTCTGCAAAAAAATGCCTTTTTCATAAATGTTTATTGGTTAAATAAACCACAGGCTTTTGAGTTCCATTATAACTGAGTATCCAGTAAATGGATTTTCTGTTGTTTTTGCAGCGCTGAAGTTTAAAGGATGTTTAGTAAGTGTCATAAATGTCCATTAAGTGTACATATCAACTCACGTTCAAAAGTTTTGACTTACAACGAAATAACGTTCTTTTGGAGAATGGCGGCATACAAATAATTATTCACATATGACTACAAAGCCTCAGTTTTATTCCATTGTCTTAATGGCAGTAAATGTTAGCTGATCATTAGATAAATCTTTATTGTTAACACAGCTGAAAGCTGTTATTTATTTTGTTTTTCATGTGTAGCAATACCCTGGCAATTTTAAAGTTCACTTCTTGATGTGAACTCATGCTTCAAATTGGCAAAAAATAAAACACTTCACTCTGTAGATGTTTGGCAAAATACAGTGGTGTTTGCAAGCACCGTTATTCTATGGTATCTTTGTGCATAAATGCGAATTAAAACCAGATCAGATTTTCACACATAGTCATAAAAGAGCATAACGAAAACCAGGCTAACTGAGTTAGAACATATGACACAACTATTACACTTGGTTTTTTAATGAGGGTAATGATCCAGCAATATGTATCAGTGAGTATCAAAACTGTGAACCTTTAACTAAATGTTTCCAGGAAATGTTGATCTCTCCATACAGAACAGATTTAACTCTCAATTGTTAATTCCAAAACATGAACTTTATTGCCCTTTAACCATCCTTCAGTAGTATGACTTTTGAGCTTGAGAAAGCCTGTTATTTTGTAAAATTACAAACATTCTCTTCAGAATTTGCTAACTTACAGTGTGGTGCAAAAGGCCTTTGGCCAACATATACAGTGGCCACCACAGAACTCATCAAATTCACTTCTCAATGCATTTTGATTTTCGTTCTTGTTGTTTGCTTGGTGGTCTGCTTAAACCTGTAGAACTCGATTCGAGCTACTCATTTCAGCCAAAACTTGATTCACGAGTAACAATTCAGTACTGAATGCAGTGATTCAGCGATACAGATTCACAACAACTCTCACTCAGTGCAGATCACCACTGTGTTTATAGTCTTTTTCTTCCTTTTTATATTTACAGTACTGTACATTTCAGTGCAAATAAGTCCCCATGGGTCTTTAGCAGCTATACTAGCACCTTGAGTTTACCTGCAGAGTAAGTGTCTTGCTTTTAAATTTCCCGTTTAATCCATCAAAAAACGTTATTATAAATAAGCTTTGTGCTTATTGTTCTGGCCAACTCTAGGTTAATGTCTAACATTAAATCCCAGAATGAAACAGTATAGACTATGTTAAAGTTTTTTAATTCATGGTACATTTAACTTGGATTTGTCAGAACATATCCTTGCCATAAATCATGGAGCACTTGTACAAACTCCATTAATGCATATAATGCCTTATACAGTGTGGATTTTCTGGGGGTAAGGAATTGATTAATTAAACTGACATTATTAGTTATTGGGAAAATATGCTTGGTACTCATCATTTTCAGTACTCGACAAGCCTTTTGGAACAAATTAACATAGAGAACCGAAGTATTACTGTACAATTGTTTTAGCAGTGACCATGGGCAGCACGTTGGCTCGGTGGGTAGCACCGCTGACTCACAGCAAGAAGGTCCTGGGTTCAATCCAGGGTGGAGTGGCCTAGGTTCTTGTTGTGTGGAGTCTGCATGTTCTTTAGTGTCTGTGTGGGTTTACTCTGGATACTCCGGTTTCCCCTCTCAGTCCAAAGACATATGTTAGAAAGTTCGATTTGACATCTATTTGAGGGTGTAATGGCCTGCCCGTCCAGCCAGTGGGGTAGTCGTTAAATAATGGCTAAAACAGCACTGCAGTGATCAATGACATCTACAAGGCGTCTGACAGACTGGTTGGTCAAGGTGATAACTATAAATATATTTTATATCATATCTAATTTTGTATGCTATATTATAAACATATAACAGTTTCTGTAGGCTGTAGTGGCAGGTTTTTACTGCAAGCTCCACTTGAGCAATAGCAGCATCTGGCAGATTAATTGGAATGTCAAGTTGACCCTTCTACAGTCATAAGAGGCTTGATCAGGAATAGTCTTTTTGGAAGTCTAGCTTTTTCAGTGGGAACAGGCTAAAAAGACGAAGATATTCTAAAGCTCACAAAAATTGGAATGAAGATTATTAAAAAAAAAAACAGGATTAAGGAGTGACCAATCCAATTTGTTTGAGTCCACTTGGCAAAAATGTGTTCTTTTTTGTCATTAAACCATTGCTAATCATTAAATCTAATAATTCCCTAAGACTTTTGAACAGTACTATAATCCAAAGTGTATTGTTCCTTCAATACTTTCAACCAACCTCATCCAGAGCATGTCACTACCACCATGTTATACCACCACATGGGATAAGGTACATATGCTGGAATGAAATTTTCCTTTGTTCGGAGATAATGCTTCTCACGTAACCGGAATAGTTTTATCTTGGTGTTATCTGTCTACAAATGTTTTGTCAGATGCGATTTTTGCTGCACACACAGATGTAGAAAACTTTCAGACTCCACTGTAAAAGGTATGAACGGATTTAATATAAAATTTCCCTCTACTGCTGCAAGAGGAGAGTGCAAACTGGCCAAGGTGTGTGGCTACACAAGAGGCTAGCACGCCAGTGTGTGTCGACTGAGACAGTCACCCTAGAGGTCCACATTTGGTTGCTATTGGTTAAATAGCACATAGCAATCCCAATATCAACTGCAACACTAGAAAAGATGTCTCAGGGAATATATCACGATAGACGCCGTAGTGCAAGGGGCAGACGTCTCTGAGCACCCAACGACGGAACGGAAAACCCTAAAAGTGTCCCTTAAACACTAAATACCTCAGGGGTTTCCCCTGTACCCATCCATGCCCCAGGACGTTACCAACTAACCTAAACCAAGCAAGCAAATGTCCAGCGTGTCAAGGCACACCTAAACGCGTGTGCAGCGCTGGTTGGGTACACGGTAGAGTGAAACGACGACGAACACTGCTAGAACTTCCACTTAAGTAGAGGGAGGTGCAGGTGTTCATCATCAGGTCGTTAATTATACACTGGTTATAAGCCGCCTCACCGATTGCTCTGTTACGGCAGTCGGCGAGGCAGCACTGTCAGGGAAAAGGTAGGGACCCTAACAATTTTGAGGTATATTCTTGAGGTATACAACTTTTTGAGCAGTGTATATTCTTTTAGGTAAGCGTGAAAAATATTTTTCTTGTCTGGTGTGTATGGTTTTAAGATGAGAGAAATTGTATCCGAATATTTCACATTTTCATGTCCTTTTTTGTTGTGTCACATTTACAGGCAGTCTTTTAGAGTAAACACCACATTTGAAACTCACAAATATAAAGCTAATATGGATTTAAGAACAGATAGTAAATTGTGGACAAAAGTCATTCATTTGGAAGGAGCTGTGGAGGGGATTTTTCTGCAAAGTGTTTTTGAGAGACGTTCCAGAATGTCTTTAAAACTGGAATTTTTACAGTTGAATGTTGATTTGATGTATGTATAGCTTGATTAATGTAACAGTCACAATTTTTATATCATTTTATATCGATATCATCGAAGGTGCACTGTAAAAAAAAAAGAAAAAAAGATGGCGTTTCATGATAACATTTAAGTGACCTTAATAAAGAATACCCTGGTTCTTGTGTCCTGGGAAATCAGTAAACCAGTAATTCCGCTCACGTCATCACCTTTCAAGATTTTTTTATTGCATTGATTTGTCATCACCATGTTATAAGGAAACCGACTCTGTAATCTCAGAGTACCATGTTGGAGGCTGCCAGGCTTCCAACACAGTGGCACTTCCTGTGGGTGCACAGGCATGAGATTTATTGAGAGATTAGGACCAGGTTAGAGGTGATTGGAGAACTGGTTCCAATATTCCTCCTCCTCTGCTAAAACATGAGTGATAAACACTGTTCAACCCATGAACATGCGTAGTTTGGTTTTTAGCACTGCTGTTGTGGGCAAGCAGAAACATCTCCCAGGTGTTCACCTATCACACACTATCCCTTTAATGGAGTGTCAGTTTTACAGGCTGGTTTAAATGTTTGCAGTTCTTCCTTTCAAGGTTTTTTTACTCAGACAGAGGTTAAGTTGGAACAGATTTCTCTCCTGTTCCTTTTTTTCCCAGCTCGTGTTGATTTTGACCCGTGTAAACAGATCGTCTGGTTTTGTGGGCTGTTAAAAATCTGAGGGTTAAACCAGTGTGTCCACAGAGGCGCGACCTCACACGCTACACCCATTCATAGGTGTGATTTATTCTGCTTACGCACCTCCTGTCTCAACACTTTTACAAGGTGTTCATTCAAAGTCATGGAAAACCTGATGCCATGAATGATTGGCTCTGGAATTGGCAGATGCCTGGTGATCATGGAACCAGTTTTACATGTACGTTTATGTCACTTGGCAGACACCCTTATTCAGACTGAATTGCAGCTCATACCATCTAGCAGACATGCAAATACGGTGGATTTAGTCTTACATGGTACAAGACAGCTGAACATCAAATGCCTTGCCAAAGGGCCCAATAATGGCTGATTGGCAATGTTATGTTCTGGTCAGAGGTCTTTGATCTAAACTACTGATCCACCATTGCCCAATCATTGGTTTCCATAAGAAGCCATATAAAGGTTCAACACAAGGACGGAAATAGCTGATTAAATTCCCCAGATCAGATTTGGATAAGGAACCTAGGATAAGACAATGAATGGATGAACTTTGGATGAACTATTGGTGGTTAAGCCAGGATTTGAACTCACAACTTTCTGATCACTAGCCTTGAGCCTTAACTACTTAGCCGCCACCATGTTTTTCTGAGTCAGTAATGTTATTTGTATCTAATTTATCCAAAACCCTTCATTTTCTCTCTCCTAGCTCTTCTGTAAACAGATTTTCTGTCATAGCTGAATTCCTGCACAACACGGTCTGGTCCTTAATAAAAGGGACCTGTTTTCTGTCACCAGGCAATGTTTTGCAAGCCTAAATTCAAATGGCTTGGTATGAGAGGAAGCCTGTTTTGTGTTTGGACTGGATCCTATTAAAAACTGCATGCTCTCTAATGTAACACCCCACTAGATTTATCACTCTTCTCTTTGGCCTCCTCATGTCTGGCCTTAGTTATAATCTCTTTCATGAGTCAATTTAACACAGGGTCACTGACTAGAAAATGGCCTCTTTGCTGCTCCTCTCTTTTTTGCTCTTTATCTTTTTCTTTCACTGAGTCTACTTTCTCTCATCCTCCTTCTTTTCTTTATCATCTTGTGGGCAGTTTTCTGTAGTTTTATATATATATATATATATATATTTAAAAAAAACACATGTGCCATAGTAATCCTGGAGCAATAAGCAGAGAGACAATCTGGACTGTCCTCCTGCTGTTGGTGTTTTAACTCTTTCAACACTCCATTTGTTCTTTCAGTTTTTAGTTTCTGTTCCTGAGCATACCTAGATTTACACAGGATGTGCACATGATGGGCCTGTGTGTGAGATGCAGTGCGTTTTGAATCCACGGTTCCAGGCATTAAAGACAAAGTTCAGGCCAAAATGTTTTCCCTTCCTACAAAGATAGTAAAACTGCCAACTTGTTTTATGTTCCATATTTGCTTTTTTATGCTTTTGTAAAAAAAGTGTAGTGAACAAGTAATGGAAGTATGTCTTATGGGACTGTGATCTGCTCCTGTTTCTTAAGTAATGTCACCCAGACTTGCTGATGTGGTCTAAAGCACAGTATGACGTTTTACTGTAAAAACGTAAAATAACTGTAAAAAAGTACAACATTATCAGGGCAACTTCTTAACTTTTTGCAGCAGATTATCTAACATGACTTTTATGTGCAGTTTGGAAAGCAACACTTTTCTACATACACCTTGATTTAATTGCCACATTATTAGGTATACCTCCCTGCTTCTACACTCGTTGCCAATTTTATAAGTTCCACTTGTCATATGGGTGTATTTTGTAGTTCTGAAATTATTTCTCTATACTTTGTTTGTCCCCTTTACTCTGCTGACCCTTACAGGACCAGCCCAGAAAAGGTGGGTCATTCTCAGTACTACAGTAACACTAATGTGGTGGTGGATCAGACACAGCAGTGCTGCTGGAGTTTTTGAAACACTTTTGTTCACTCACTGTGCACTGTATTAGACACATCTACCTTATTGATTTGCCTAATCTTCCTCTAATCTAGTTAGTGTTCACAGGACACCGATGTCTGGACATTTTTCATTGGTGGACTATTTCATCCAGTACTGACTGAGGTATATAAAACTAAACCAGCACTGCTGTGTCTGATCCACTCATACCAGCGCAACACACACACTAACTCAACATCACCACACGGATGTCACTGCAGTACTGAGAATGATCCGCTGCCCTAATAGAACCTGATCTGATCTGTGTTGGTCCAGTGGGCGTCTTGATCATTAAAGGGGACTAACAAAGTATGCAGAGACTCAGTCACGGACTACAGTCTGTAATTGTAGAACTACAAAGTGCATCTATATGCAAAGTAGAACTGATAACATGGACAGTGAGTGTAGAAATAAGTATGTGTATGTAATAAAGTGGCTGATGAGTGTGCACATGTATATAAAGCGTAAAGCATTTAAATAAAGAATCAGTTAATTATGGAACGTATGGATATATCCGGTCATCCAGTCATTCCGTGCAATGTAAACACATTAACTGATTTCTCTTTCCTTTGGACCATTGGCGCCCTTTTTTTAATTGTCCATTTTTATTTGTGTGTTTTGAGTTTTTAATGATTTTTGTGGCCCTTTACTGATTTTTCTATGTGTTTGTATTTGTGTTCGTTTGCATGCGTGTAGGTACTTGTGAGTGAAGACTCAGATGGAGAGGGAGCGGTTGCGCATTTTCCAGCCCATGATAAGCCCATATCCTGCATGGCATTTAACCCAAGTGGTAAGTGTACACTCACAATGCTTCAATGACTCTCAGCAAAGCACAGACACAAGCCAAATATTGTGCAATTAATTTAACCGCTACAGTGTTTGTATTGAATTCTTATATTGTATGCTGGATTATGGTGAGGATATGAAGATTAGAGCAAATAGATACAGTATTGGTCCATTGTTCATTACTATTTATAGTATTATCCAACCATTCCAATGTTTTTTTTTCACTTTTCTATTTTAGTACTATAGTACTTCTGAGCTTGTTTAGTATTTGTTTAATACACAGTCACATTGCCATTATTTGGTAATGCAGTCCATGGCAATGGAGTGATTCTTGTCACAGTTCTATAACCAATATTTTAATATATATATATATATAATATAATTTATAATAATAATTTATAAATATAATTTTTAGAAGTAAAACTTTGCACTAACATATGAATGAATATATGAATTTGCACCGTTGGCCAGTAGCATAACTACTATATTCCAGGGTTGCGGGAGAGCTGATGCCTAACCGGCAGCACATGGCACAAAGTAGGAATAACCCTTGACAGTGCCCCAATACATTAATAGGGCACATACACTCACATTCATACACACACTTATTTAGAGACACAGATTAACAAACGCACATGTCTGTGTGATGTGAAAGGAAACCAGAGTACCTGGAGTAAACCCACGAGGACACTGAGAGGACCCAGACAGCTTTATCTGGGAATTGAACCCAGGACCTTCTTGCTGTGAGATTATTACACTGCAGCAGAACTGCATGCAGTTCAGTAAGATCATTTGGACAAGCCAGAAGTGTACTGGGAAAATGATTTGTTTATAGGAAACAAAACTTTTAGATTTAACTGATAGGCATTTTGTCTGGAAAAAGGAAACCACAGCATTCTAGCATAAGAACCAGATCCCATATGTGAATCATGGTGGTGGTAGTTTTGGGTTTTGGTTCTATTTGCTGCACTTGGTCAGGGCAGTTTGCCATCAATATTGGAACAATACATTCTGAAAAAACAGCACATTCTAAAGGGAATTGTCAGGAAGTCTGATGATGATTTAGGAATTTATGCAGAAAAAAATCAGATCAAAAATCAGAAATACTTATTGAATGGTAATGAGACAGACGGAAACATCGCCGGGGTCCGTCTCATTTACCTACTGAGTGCCCTTGCTGTTTACTTCTCTATGTGGGGTGCTCTTTATGAGAGCTTTCTGAATGACAAGGCTGGTTAATGAGATAATGCACCTGGTTACTGATTGTCTCATGCCATATGACATACATATTTCACACCTAAGTCCTCAATCATTTTATTATTATTATTTATAATTATTATGTTTATAATCTTCCAAAGATAATTTCCTCAACCTTCCTTGTCAAAAAGGAGCGTTTTTTCATTGTTCCATGTTTAATCATGCCTAATGTGGAGCAAGCATCTTAGCATTGTAACACACTGTGGGAAACCCCATGAATGATGGGTAACTTTCCTCAGAATCAGCTACTTTCTGCAAATTGCTCCATTTGGTTAACTTCTCACACATTCCTTTGTCGTCAATGCCATAGATTTCAAGAAATCATTTCAAGATATATACGGTCTATTGTCAATGCATTTGCCCATAGAAGCAGAGTGTTCATTCACTTCAATGGGACTGCATAAAAATGTTTTTTTTCCATTGCTTTGGAACTGACTCCTTGTCAGTGATTGGTTAAATGCCATGATTTTGTTAATATCTGGCCTTGGCTGTTCTGGACATTCAGCTGATGATTGGAGTCAAAAGGCTGAATCTAGTTTTGATTGACAGCTATTTTGAGTCCCATTGCGGATTTTACAAGTGAACTTGAACTACAACCCACTTTTTATTTAATTTGACCATTTCCATCGTTACTTTCCTACACTATAAATAACATAGAATTAAT
Organism: Parotocinclus haroldoi; assembly: GCA_034779995.1. Classification (NCBI taxonomy): domain Eukaryota; kingdom Metazoa; phylum Chordata; class Actinopteri; order Siluriformes; family Loricariidae; genus Parotocinclus; species Parotocinclus haroldoi. The sequence continues at coordinate 20,552 of JAUZST010005567.1, read as the reverse complement.
AACAAACATAGTATTTCCTTGTTTAATATTGTATTGTTAGTTCGGGGTTGGACAGTGAAATGCCACAGCTGTGCAAACTATTATTGTTAGTGGTAGCAATTGGAGCTACATCTGCGGATATAGAAAGGATTTTCTCCTGTATAAAAAGGCTTATACCTTACAATTTTTTACAGCTTATAATCTTACACCAGCAAAACAATGGGTTAAGGCCGTCTAAGCAGCCTAGCTCTGCTGGCCATTGGTAGGACACTGGTCAGGTACCTGGAAAAGATGCCTGCTTGGGATGATAGGATCATAGACCATTTTCTTGAAAATTAACAGAGGGGATAATTTACATATAAATAAATTTATAAATTCTATGAAATAAGCTGTCAATGAGCTTCTCCTGTTTGAAAGAACAGCAGTCGCCACTGTTTCACAATAATTCAAAGGTCATATTGAGATATGACCTATTGAATGTTTGACTCTCTTAAAGTGCCCCCTTAAATGCTTGATGGGATTCGGTTCAGGTAACTGTGGAGAAGAGTCAGTACCAGTCACTTTCAATTAAGTATTTATTTGTGTTTTTTACAGTATTATTTAGTAAATCTTATTTTAATCTGTTCTGTTCTGTTATTTTGTTCTATCGCCATTTGTTCTGGGCTGGTTCCAAAGGGGGACGGGCACCGATACCGGAAAAAACAGGTCACAGCCAATGGGTGCCCTGGACCTTAGGGCATTTACAGGCAACTGTGCCTGTAAATGTTGCCTGACCTGGCTGGAAATCATTACCATGACTCAAATCTGGGTGACCACAATGGTAGAAGAAACATGCTCTGAGACAGAGAATGCAGGTGTTTGCATGCAATAATGGTTACCGTGCTATTATGGAGACAAAGCAGGCATGAGAACCAATCACAAAGTCCCCTGCATTTATGCATTACACTGGCATCAGTAGAAATGGAATTATGAATGTAGAGAAAACGGGCAGGGATTTCCCTGTAGAAAATACGTTGTTCGTGTGTTGTCTAAAACAAAACTTGTTTGGACGATGAGGTTTTATTGTACACAGTCATTCTAGAGGCTGGCTTCAAAGGAAAAAAAATAGTTTTATTATTTTTAAGTGTTGCACAAAGTGGTCAAATTATGTTTTGTTGATTGTCTAGATGGAAAATTATTACATCTAGTTAGTGTTGCAGGGAATAAACTTGGAAGTACCTGATTTGTGAACCAATAACTAGGCAGATTATGAAAAGACACAATAATTTGAAAAGGTTATGATCTGAAAAAGTTTTAAGTCATGCCTGTGTGACATCTGATCTGGTCAGAAACCACCTCTGAATCTTAAACCAGTGTCTCTCCATGATTGTTTTTATTTTATGTTCAAAACATTCATGCCATTTATAATTGTAATTAAATTAGAATTGGTTCCTGAAGTCACTTTTGTTATTTTGTTATGTCTGTCATCTTCCCACTTGGCCCATGTTGCTTTTGTTCCTGTGGCTTAGGACAAAATGTATCCAACAAGCACGCAGTAGCAGTGACTTCTTGCTGCCTTAGACCTTATCCCTTATCCGTATCCCTTTGAACAACAAACATGCACATTCCACTGACATGATGGTTATTGACGGTAATTGTTACACCTACACATTACCTTAACCTCAGTAATACATATACATATTTTTTTACATATAGATACTTGGCTCTTTTGGTATTTCAAACAGATGCAGTGTTCTTCGCCAAAATCAGTTTGGAAATCATTTGCAGCCAGATGACCCTCTAAAGAAAAATGTTTGGGTTTGCTTTCAGTTTGGGGCCATTAGGTCCTCAGAAGGACGGACAGTCTCATAAGCGGACACCAACAGCAGGACGCAGTAGCATTCACTGATCACTTCTTTTCATTTAGAAGTGACTGTTGGATAACTAAACCCCTGAAGTGTAGATGAAGTACATCTAAAGCCCCGCAAGCCCCACCAGGTTCAGTTACACCCCACAAAAGATGAAAAGAAAGTTGATCACTGATGTGCCTCAAGTCCACCATTCATTATACCATTCATTATACACATTTACTTCCCAGTGTCACAACATGCCTTGCGTTATGGAGACATTCATCAAGTCAGACTGCCCTGAGCGCTTTATCATATGGCTGTGTTAGACACACTGGAATAATCTAGCACTGCCCTTGGCCTGACCTTGTATGTGCCAGTTCCCCATGATTGCCAGTCATCAGAACTCTTTTGCTTATGCACATTGTTGTGTTTGCTCTTCCGGAAATCCAGTACAACCAGCCCATTGTGTGGTGAGTGTCGCAGGTAGAGTGGCCTACTAATAAGAAGGCGCTGAAAGCTTCTGCTAGCCAGTGCTCTTAGAGGAATCCTTCAAATACCTGTCCTTATTAACGCACTGTGGGAAACCCCATGAATGATGGGTCATTTTCCTCCAGTATAATGTTCACACAGTGCAACCATGTTCTTCTTCCACAAAGACAGAGTAAATTTGTATACAGGGTTTACAAACTGCTCATCAGCTGTTATCCAATCACATATGAGAGCTGGAAGTTTAGGTAAATTGGAAGATTTGGTAATGTTCTTCTATACTTTTATAATCTCTTTTGTAAAAATATTGTAAGATCATTTACTAATTCTCTAATGAAATACTGGCTTTTGATATAATAGTTTATTATATTATAATCAATACAATTATCTGCTGCATAGGTTTTAGCGTTCCACTTGTGTTTTCAGCTGTATCTCTCTTACATTTATGCATTGTTTGCACAATCTTTAGAAAATGCCCTTTATTTTTACACTATATTATCCTTTCTTTTTCTATGTCAATGTCTGGTCAACGTTCATTTCAGTCAGCATCTTGTTTTACAGAACACAATGGAGTCGTTAAACAGCACGCATCTGCACTCAAATTTAATAAGGCGATACATGAAATATATTTTTTTCATATTTAATAACACCTTTGTTGGCAAAATTAGCCCGGTGTGTGTGTTCGTTCTTTAGGAATTAATTCGTGATTCTGCATCACTTTTAGGTCTGAAATATCCTTAGGTTGTCTTGCAACTTTTGTTTCTTCAAGCTGTTTTAGGCATATATATATATATATATATATATATATAATTTATTCATTTATTTATTTTTTTGGATAATTATCTAGTTGTAATATCCAACCTTTCATCTTCACTTTCTTGTGAAGATGTAGAACATAGGCTTTCAGGGTTCACTCATTGTGAATGCCACACACCTCCAGAATTAATACTACGGCTCATCGGTTATTTCAATGTTAAATGTAACATCTAGACAGTTTTTAATGGAAAACATTGGCAGTTTTTCCTTGCCACTGCTGTCCTAGGCTTACACAGCTTGGGCTATGCGCATAGATCTTTGTAAAGCTGCTTTGAGACAATGCTCAGTTGTAAAAAGGGTTATAAAAATAAACTTGACCAGACTTGAATAGCTTGCAGTTTCAGTATGTGATTACTGTAGACATGAATATGACCTGAAAGGTTTTGGCATTGTTCTGTAGAGTTCATTATCTTTGACTTTTTATCCAAAAGGCCTGTCTCTTGGGGGCGCTGTTGGTTAAACTTTGGACTTATGAGAATTGACCAACCTTTGGCCTATTAACCTGCCTGGCTCAAAGTTGAAGTGGAGATAAAGTTAGTGTGCTGTCGCTCTGGCTAACCACACAGTAAGCGTCAACCATGCAGTCCTTTCATGTTTACGGGTCAGCTTTTTTTTTTTTTTTTTAACCCAGAGCACTATACAAACACGGCCTCTGGTTTTAGTGTAACACACTATTTAGTTGGTCTTGTACAAATATTGCTCCATGTGTGATACTTCTTTTTCTAGTGTCAGTACGAGTCATGCGCTCTTAAATAATTTAGTCGAAGAGTGTTACAAAAAAGCTCGGTTAGGTGACCTGTTTAAACTAAATTGTTTGAGTGTGGTAGAGTGAAATGTTTATGTAATGTTTTAGCAACTCTTTCTTTATGGAATAAGACAGAGGTCACAGTCCCGGTTCAGGGAGGCCCCACTCAGGTCCAGTGAGTGTTAAGCCTCTAGCACAGCTTTGTCTGACGTCCTCTACCCCGTACAGAGAGGGCAGCAGTCGACTTGGTTTACATAACTGTAGGGTGCTTAAAACTTCAAACAGCTCAACCTTCCACTTGTCTGCTTTAGTCAGAAATAATGGGATGTGTCTGTTATCACTTCATTTGCTCAGGCATAAATCGAGAGGACTGTAATAATTGTTTTGAATTATGAAATTGCTTGGCACCAAAAAGGCTGGGAGAAATCCCCTAATTTCTTGAGACTGAAAAGAGCCTCTGAACAGGGACTAACGAGGTCAGGCTGAGTATTCCTCATGAGTGGTCGCACACAGACATGCAGTCATTTAGGTGCCTGACATCATTAGGGCTCATGATCAAAAAACAGCTCCCTTAGCATTCTTGGTTACGGCTCTCCCTGCCCAGTGGAGAGGGAGGACTGGTTTGATTTTAATTAGCGGGAAATGCTCTCTGCCTCTTAGCCACCCTGGCTCAGACCGAATTATGTATAAGGGCTTGCAGCCGCAGTGGAAAGTGTCACGTTTGCTGTCGGGTTGACCACAGCTCCCTCCGGAGTGGGTAGATTTCAGAAACGGAAAGGGCTGCTTAAGACAATGCAACAACTTGGCACGGACTGGAAAACCCAGATTATCCATCAAAAAAAAAAAAAAAAAAAGAAAAGAAAAGAAAAGAAAAGTTGTCTAAGAAATCCAACCCTACAGTATATATTGGATAGACAACAAGTGACAAATATAGAAAACAGCAGCCATTTGGGCAGATGAAACTTCGTCTGTGGTTTTGTACAATCTATTCATAGGTGTGTAATTAAAGGACGGTATAGTGCACTGTATAAACCTGTACATCATTTTCCATCACTGGCTTAAATGGCTGGCACTGAATACGCTGCTGTGCTCTGGTGGGTTAGAGCAATCATAAGCGGTGGGACTGCTTTAGAATATATTTCATTATTCTCGTGTTCTGAAAACTTTAGGATTCATTTTTTTGTGCGTGTACATTTTCAATACATAAATTCTGTAATTTAATAGTAAAAGCAATTAAAAGCTCATTTTGCATCTTTTCTGAAAAAAAAAAAAAGTTTTCAATAAAAACTCCCTGCTCAAAACAATGAGGGGATATGTATTGGGGAAAACATTTTGAAATATCCGCTAATTTTTGTGTGCAGTGTATTTTGCGTTATTCTACAGTGATTCTACAGCACAGTTGTATATAATGTTTGAATGGTCAAAATTGGGGTACAGCACCTTGTTATTTTGTATTTCTCAAATTTCTGCCATCCAACATTTTGCTATAAATTATATGGTATTTTATACTTTAATCCGCTAGCTGAATCTCTGCCCTAATATAATGAAGGTGGATCTTGGAAATTTCCTGAAAATAGATCGTGTTGTGAATTATTTCGTACCTTTATTGCACTGTCCTTGAACCCCTTGCTTTTAATTTGATTGTTCTGTATAATGCTACAAGAATGTGCTGTGAGACTCAATTATGATTCCACAGTTGGAAATTGGAAGACTGGTTATACATGCTTTATATTCTCACATGCTGTAAAGTAAACCACTAAAATTGTTCTCCTCATGTAGTAATTAGCATTGTGTGTTTCCTCTCTGCCATGGCTGCACCTAGTTTGTGGAGCTCAGCATCAGATGGATTTGCTAAGGTGTGAGTGGGAGATTTAATAGGACTGCGGCTTTGTATCTTATTTGAATTTTGTACAGAGCCTGAGCACAGTGGGACAATCAGAAGTGATTACAGCTCCAACCTGAGAAGTTGTCTCCTTATTCCCGGTGCCGGCAGGGAGCAGGGCATTAGTGGAATTTGACTGGAGCCTGAGTTTTGTTTTGTAAAAGTGATGACTTTGCTAAATCTGATGATCTACATTTTTCCCCAAGCCCCTTTTTGTTCTTTTGATCTTTATATGCTTTTGTGCCAGGTTAGTGAATATAGAAAAAGCCTATAATTAATGACCTTTTTTTTTTTCTTTTTTTCTGCTCATATCCGTTCAGAGGATTTTCTTGTGACATGTTATTGTCGCTTCTCAGTCTGATTCCGTTCTTATAAACGTGAAGTTATTTTCTCATTTAATGTAGGCCGATTTAATTCTGTGGATGGTTTTCTGATTACCAAACAACGTCATCCCTCAGTTATGGACATTCTGTAGATGTGCATTTTCCAGGAATTTAACATAGTTAACATTGTTCTATTCAAGTTTGCACAATAAAGTGTATAAACTGCTTTTATAATGTTCCTTAACAGGAATTGAAGCGATTATATATTTAATATAAGTTCCTTGTTCTGATGGTTATAGAAGATTGGCTTTATTTGTCCATGTTGTACAGGTATGCAGGGTTTAACATTTGTCCGTTTGCTCTAATTAAAAAGAAATGATAATCAAAAGTAATGACAACATTAATAAATAATGATAATAAAAATTATCAAAATATTCCAGATCCACAAACAGAGGCTGGAGTTAAAAGAAAAGAAGTCCATCAAACTCGCTAAATTACAGGCCATGTGCTTGCTTGCTCTTTAGGCCACATTTGGACTGGTCTGTTTTAACTCGGTTGATGTGTGTAGAGATTTTTTTTTTATTTGTTTGAGTTTGTGCTGCAAATGCCAAGCTATAAATAGCATTTGTACGTGGATGTGCCTGTCCTATTGTAAGGAGTACTCTTTCTCACATTCATTCTCCCGTTCATTTACATCCTCTTAAATGTTACGGCTTTCCCATACACTGGGTCGAAAATGTCTTTGTCAATTAAAAAGGTTGCACATAACAGTTTGGAATTGTGGTGTCATTAGGGATGCTTTGTAGATTGTAGCGTTCCACTAGTGTCAGCAGTATCTCTGATGTATTTGTAGTTTATGTATAGCTTTGCACGCAGTTGTGTTAGGAAAATACATTTTATATTTATATTACAGTGATGTAATAAGGCTGAGTGACTTTGGTATTGTTTCTCAGGAAGGTATTGCAGATGTTAAACTGTGAATATCTGTGGACTCACCTTAGCTGGTTGTCATCTTTGAGATGTCTGATCCATGAAAATCTATTTTGTATGTCTAAATCAACCATTGTTCACTAAGAACCTTAAGCTCAGGCTTCAATTTTTCCAAACAGCATTAACACTGAAGCATTGCAAAGAACTGTGAAATCTGATCCGATTTGGTGAATGTTTCAGGGGATTCATTAGTTGACCAAACACACTGCAAAATAATAGAGAACATTTTGATGAAATGAGATTATGATCCACTGTCCGTTGAGAAAGGATTATGTTTTTTGTTTGTTCTCTGGAGATTATTAATTTGTTTAACCTTAACACAAAAAGCTGTGTCAGGAAGATCCTAAGCCTCTATGGGAGAGTGTGCTGCTCACCACCACAGCACTGACAAACTTTTGGCTTTATAAGGCCGTAAAGGGTAGATGGTTTTAAAATAATGTGAATTTTATATACGTATTGCTTTTGTTCACACTATGCTTTAATGTCTTGATCCTGATTGGCTATATTTTACACCTCTCACCCCTCAAGTTAGGTTATATTTCATTATGGGAGATTTCATTAGAGTGTCCCCTAATTTTTGTGAGCAGGGGGGGTCGGGGATACAGGGAGGACATGATTTAGAAAAACGTTTGAGGTGTGAGGTATAATTTCTAAGGAGTTCAGTTTTATTAAATGGGAAAAATAGGTTTCTCAGTGGAGAATTCTTTTCCTTTTTCCTTTTTTGGGTTTGTTTTTCTGAGTTGAAATTAGATTGAATTTTGCAGACTTCTTTTTGTCTCAATACCTATATAACATCTGCTTCTGGCTTTTTGGTTAGTACGAGTCAGGAGTTCACAGATAGAATTTAGAATTTACACATTGACAGACTTTTATTTTCTGTTTTAACTCTTTAGACCTCAACGTACAACTGTTGATTGGATGGACTTACCACTGTTTTTGTTAACAGGATTCAAACTTGCTAACTGTAAGGGAAGACACACTTGTATTCGCTTTTTGTCCTCCAGCCCTACCTGGCAACCCCCCCCCCATTCATGCTGCATCACAGAACATGTTTATAGCGGAGCACTTACCGTAAATGATCTGGCTATAATTGTACAGTCCTGTGAAAAAAAAATCTTAGGCCACCATTAGATTTGTTCGTATAAATGTATAAAGACCTATAGATAGATATATAACTTGAATTAGTTACCCAATAATACTGTTTTCCACTGATCTTTATTCCAGTCTTTTTGGAGTTTAACACATCTTAAGCATTTCATTGTGTTTCTCTACTGTAAAAAGGGGTTTATTGGCTGCTATTCTCCCAAAAGACCATTCCTGATCAAATGTCTTATACTTCATAAGGGTGTCAAGTTGACCCTTCTGCAGTCTAAGGGGAGGTTTGTCATTTTGTAATTTTCAATTTAGTTATTCAACATTTCTGGTATTTTCTGGTTGAATTCTAATAAAAAAAAAAACGGAGAAAAATTATTACACCACTACTATAACAACAAATTGAAAGACCTCGTGGTGTCCTAAGACTTTTGCACAATACTGGAAATGGTTTCCGCTCACTGTTGGAATTCACTCTCTTCTCTACATCCCAGAGGAAGTTGCAGCAGTCTACTGGATCACTGGAAATTTGCTTATGTTTTCAAACATTTCCCTTGTCTGATAGTCCTGTGCATCCTTTATACCGCACACACAAATCAAAGCTGCTTCCAACTTTGGATCAAACAGCTTTTCTTTTAGAAGTTCTCACTTAGTCTGTGAAAGATTAACAGGTTATTGACTACATGGCAACCCAGGCCAGTCCTCTCCTGTCCTCGTTTGTGTAATCTGATGGTTGGATTGAGGGTGGCCTCTGGACTCAAAGTGTTGCTTGTTTTAGGCTCGAGTGGGTGGCTTTGATGTAATGCTGGAGCCTTTTTTTTTATTGCGTTCCATGCATGTGTGTGTTCCACGGCTTTCATAAACACCTAAAAAAAAAATAGAGCATACCGGGTGATGTCACCCAATAAGTGGACACCCACATAAATGCACATTGAGTACGTGCCTGTGTTACTACTGTAGCGCAACCAACACGCTCGACAAGGATAGATGTGGTTTATTTTTCCTCTTTATCTTCAGTTCTGAAGAACGCCTTTGGCACTCGAGTGCCATTTCCTCCGTGCTGTCCCTCAAAGCTCTTTCCACGCACATGCTTAATTTGAGATTTCCTACTTTTCAAAGGTTTTAGACAAGTGGCAATAATTAGAAATGGCTATTTTAGTTTTGGCTTTGTGTACTGCCAAGAGGGAGATATTAGTGTTACTCAGATGCAACTGCAGTGGACTGACGAAATGACTCAGGCACTTTTGGTGAAAGAAACAAACAAACAGCAAACCTTGCTATGTTAATGGGTTTTAGCTGATGTTTTTTTTTGGTCACGGCAGGAAGAAGCGTTTGCGAAAATAAGCAAGTCCATGTCACACGTGGAAAATAAAAAAGCTCTCGTGTGGCCTCCATTTTCCCCAACGTCGTAAATAACACTTTCACCAAAGGGATCAGATTTTATAAATAGGATGTGTCAAGAGTTGCTCGAACTTCTCAGGTTTCTAAAATTTTGTGGTGGCTTACCAGCACCGAAAAGTCTGCTTTTTAATTTTGCTTCCTGTGGGCTAACCAACTGACGCCTCACTGCGAGGCTCCGTATTTCAACAAGGCCACAAAAGCCCCAGCGCTGCCCTGCCAGTCTCCACTGGCCCTTTGAGAACAGAGTGTACCATCATCAAACTTGTGTCTCTGCGAGCTGGCCAAGCCTCATCTGTCAGAGCTAGGGTAAGTGAGGGAGTGATCGTGCAGGGCAAGGGAGAGGAAGCTCCCAGATAAACATACCGCAGCGCCTAAACTCCTAATCACTCTGCGCTTCCGTTTCCAGCCTCTATAATTAGAAGGCCATCTTTTCCATGTATTCCCAGTTGATGCAAATGCCTCTTGTGGCTTGGCACCTCATTTGGGGCGTAGGTTAGTTTATGGCCTAGTTATAGCTCGCTTTAGTCTTCTGATACAGCATAAATAGCTAACCGCCATCTAATTCACCGCCTTGCTGTTTTTCTTTTTCATGTGAGCAATCTGTGCGTGACCCTTCCTCCAACACCCCCCCCCCCCCAAACTCATGCTTCCTTCTCAACGCTCAGCGTGAGGGAACAGCCACACCTACAGCAGCTGCAGCTCTGAAGTGTGAACATGAGGATGGATGCTGGAGCCCAGGCTGCATGAGCTCATCTAGTACTTTGGCTATTTTTGCGCACATTTATTTCATCCATCCTGCACGTGTCGGTGCGAGGGCTTTTTATGTCATGCCATTTCCTTTTATACATTTGTCAAACCACTTTATAATGACTTGTCTTTAATTACAACCTTCTGAAACCTCAGCATGGAAAGTTGAGCAGTGGAACATGACTACTGTCTCATTAAATTATGATTGTGTAATTTAGAGGCCGAACCCCGCTGCGTCTTGCGTGATGAGGCCTTTTTGCACCGGTTTTAAATGGATTTTCTATATGTATTTGTGTTTCCATGGCCGTCAAGTTTGCATTTGGACTTTTTTTTCTGTTGTGGTTTGCTTAGTGTGTTGTTTATAGCAAGAGTATATGCTTTCTGTAGCTTGACTAACTTCAAATAAAAGTGGAGGAATGAAAGGCTCTGTCAGCAGAGGTTCCACATGGATTCGCCTGTGGTCGAGTTTAAAATGGGAGGGAGAGTTTGGCATGTGGTTCACCATTGAATACAAATTGCAGTGCCAAGGCTACAGTTCATTATTGCCCTTTATTGCGCTATAAACTCGTCTCTTATGTCAGGTTTACCATCAGTAAATGCCTGGGTGCTATCTTCTTTTTTTTTTGGCCCAACTACGGTTTTGCAAGCTGACCAAACGTGACCAGGCATTGTAGTATTGTTTTGGTGGTCATGCAATAATCCGATCTCTCTCTGACACACAGGTATGTTGCTGGTGACGGCCGACACACTGGGACATGATTTTCATGTCTTTCAAATAATGACTCACCCGTGGGCATCGTCTCAGAGTGCAGTTCACCACCTGTACACCCTGCACAGAGGTGAAACTGAAGCTAAGGTGAGAGTGAATGCATCCTTCTACCTGTGCTTGTAATAGGTGAAACTGTATAATGCAGGTAATGTATCACAGATACCAAAAATGACTAAACAGACCTGTCGTCCAGAAAGGTAAAATTCATTCATTTGTTGGTTATTTATATAGAGCAAGGTTACAGCGATACTAGTCAGACTCAGTCATACTGGAGCCATTTAGAGTGACCAATTCCAGGAGCTCCCTAATTTGCAATGGGGACACCTTCCGATAAGATTAATTTATTATAAACTAAGGACTTGTAGTGTACTTGTATAGTGTGACTTACAGTTGGGAAAATCATTAACAAGTTTCTTTTTTTAATAGTGTTGAATATCTCATTTAATTTATTGAATGAAAAACAAATACCACATGGTTACTTTGTTGGTGGACTGACGTTGCTGCTGTTCCGCTCGGTCGGCTGGCTTCTATGGGTGACCGTCATCGATGGGAGAGTCCCGTACTGGGTATTACTTGCCAGGGGAAAAATAGAAATGGAAAATTCAGAATACAGTTTCTGCTGAATTTATGTGGATTATTGGAAAAATGCAAACCGAACCACAATTAAACGAAGACCTCTTGAAATCCATCGCATATCTTTGGGATGTGGGAGGAAACCGGAGTATCCAGAGTAAACCGCCATGGACTTGGGAAGGACATGCAAACGCCGCATAGACAGAGTTTGTGGTTGGGGTCAAACCGAGGATTTCTGGAACTGTTATGTGACGGCATTTGCACCAGTGTGCTTCCCTCTTTCTTTCATGTGTACTCCCTTGATCCAATTCAGGGTTCGGGGGGAGGCAAGACACAAACCAACCCTGGACAAGGCATCAGTTCAGTGCAGGGTGCGTGTATATACACATGGACGCAAACGTTTTCACACTGGTTCCCATTAGAGACAGAGGATAATGTAACATGTAAAAGTGTAAGTAGACAGTGTAGTTGTCGGGTATAACTTACAGGTATGCCTGACTGTGTTCGAAGGAAGGGAGGCCAGGTGAGGGATCATCCCCACCACTGTAACAGCAACCCCTGCCCACCCTGCAATGGACTGTAGTTCTACAAAGGATAGGCACCTGGCATTTATCAGGTCAAACAAAACGCGAGCATGGGCTAGACATATGGAATATTTCATCCATCCTCACAACTCCAGCCATTTTCATTTGTGATTGCGATGATTTCGTTGCGTTCCTAGACGCTTTAATCATTAAGCTAATCATTTGTAGCTTTTGAGGGCCACCCACAGCTGTTTATGGTTCCTGTGTTCTAGTGTCTCAGGAACTCTGCAGCTTGAACATGCTTTTCATCCTCTTTGGATCCCTTTATGTTTTTTAAATACTGTCAAGTGACGTGACTCGGAGCAGCATGGAGCTCTACACAGAGCAGAACGTGACCCTGCTGCTGAACCCTCACCGCTCCTTTCATGAGTCCCTGCGCTGTGTGTGATGGACAGCAAACAGTCTAAGAGCATGCTATGCCAATTCTGACTAGCCTGATGTAGGATGCAGAAGCAGACTACACTTATTAAAATATTCCCAGAGAGCTTACTTTTGAAGTGAAGATATTTTAAATGTACAAGCCTTTCATCAAGATGATACAACAGGGTTTTGTCTTACCAAAAAAAAAAAAAAAGCGTTCTTTGTAACATTTACTAGCAGACAGCATGAACCTGAGATATTTCATGTTTTATCTGGTCAACTTCATTTCATTTGTTAATAAACATCCATTCCTGCATTTCACATCTGCAAAACATTCCAAAAAAAGTTTTTTTTTTGGAATGTTGTTTTTTTTCACCACACTTAAAAGACGTTTTGGCACAGAAGATACCAAGCCATTTAGTGTATCAGGAGTTCTTTTGTCTCATTCTTCCTGTAAACACATCAGAAGTTGTGCAAAAGTACAGGGTCATCATTGCTACATTTTCCGTTGCAAAATTCTCCAATTATTCTCAATTAATATTAGTCAGGACTGTAGGCAGGCCAGTCCGGTACCCGTAATCTCTTCTTCTGTAGCCATGCGGAATTGTCTGATTTGCGAAGATTGACTTGAAGGCATCATATGTTGCTCTGAAATCTCCTGTAATGACCTTTGACCAAGAGCACTCACACAGCTCCATACCATGACAAACCCTGACTATTAGGTTTGATGTCTCTGTCAGCTGAATACAATACACTGTTCCACTGTGTGAATGTGTGATTTCTGCTCTGAAACCTCAGAGCACAGATGAGTCAATTATACTTCTGGACATGGTTAACATTAGGCTTCCTATTTGTACAATACATTTTTAAGTGGTATTTGTGAATGTAACTTCATATTGTAGTGCTTAATAAAGGTTTGCCAAAGTAATCCCTTGCCTATGTGCTTCTACTAGCTATTGATGAATGACAGTTTTTGATGCAGTGCCGTTTGAGGGTTTAAGCTCTTGCCTTTGCCCTTTATGCATTGAATTTCCTTCAGATTCCTTGAATCGTTTAAGGATATCATTACTGTAGAGGACGAATATGCAAATGCTTTCCAAACTTTCTTTAAGGGATCATTGTTTTTAAACATTTTCATAACTATATCTCACATTTGGTGTATCCTTTGGTAGATACTGATTTTGTACCAAATCATGTTTGCAACCATCAGTTAACATCACCTGTTTGATATAAAACGATTATTACTTTATTTACCTCATTACTAGCTCTAAATGACCCCAACTTTTTTGTTCAATTGCATCAATGGATGTTTATTAACACAAGTTTACCTGACAAAATATTTCACGTTCATACTGCAGGAGTCTTGAGTCTTGAAGGTTTGATTACTTGACAGAGCAAACTCTAAAATGTTTTTTTTTTTTAAACATCTCATAGAAAAAAGGTTTAGATGTGTTGTTGCTCACTGGAGTAAGCCTCCAGGTTTTAAGAGATTTGAATATTTGAATATGATCCTGTGGCCAGCAGTCGCTCCCAGTGGGCCAGTGTGCTCCAACACTTACTCAGTCATCTTTACACCACATCATCTTTGTCTGTTGCAAATGGACTGGAGAGAGAGAGCGAGAGTGCGAGCAAGAGAGCAGCTGGCATTGTTTAACTGCTGATCATGGTTTGTTAAAATGTATTTGCATACTATGTAGAATCACACAACGTTTGTTTCAAAGTCTGTCTCTTTTTCTATAACTATTCATAAATTGCTTACTTGTCACTTTCACCACAAAAGCACTGGAAAACAAAAATGCACAGACGTTTCTTCACTTTTACCCTCGTCAAAATATCCAGATTCAGTTAATGCATAAATTTGACATGGCTTGAACCCCACGCATACTGTATCTCTCTCTTTTTAGCCTGTGCACAGGTGTTACACGGCCTGCATTTGCGTGTCAGATAATGACTTGGCTTGCATCCCATAATACAAAGGCGTTTCTCTGTCAACTGCAATATCATGTTTTGATGTATTACAATTGTATTTACTGTAGTTTGTTTATGGTTTAGGTATCTTTAAGGAAATTCTGATGTTTTTGCATAGATTTTCTAAATGAAAGTACCAAAACTCTGTAGGGAACATGTCAAACATTTTTGAGTACTTTACACTATTATTATATTATTATTAGTATTATATATTTTCTGAATTAGAAAATTCAAAACATTTGAACGTGTTAGAAAAAAACCCTGAAATTTGTCTTGTGCAAAAGTTCGAAGATCTTTCCGGATATCTTTAGAACATAATTGATTTGGAAGGCTTTAATTCGACTCAGGTGTAGTCCATTTCAAGGCTTAATGTATTCTGCGATGCTTTAAGGCTTTCAGAGTGTTGTGCTTAGACTCAACAGCTTACACTTGTGCTTACACTCAGTCCTCTGAACTGCTTAAGAGAATTTGCAATGAAGGAAAGCTGACCCTCATAAGAAGTTGTCAACGAAAGGAAATTAAAAAATCTCTTGCTTCCTTGTTTCCACTCTCCAGAATGTCATTGAGAAAGGAAAATAGAGTCAAAACAAGATTTGTATGACTTGCCTATACAATAAATAATTGAGATAATAATCATGCAGCTTTGAAACTCGTACAGATATCCTACTAAATAACCAATGTAAGATCCTGGGCTGGCTGTTAACTATCAATGGCAGCCATGTACCACCCTATTTGTCTCTCTCTTTCTATTGGTACCTACATAAAATAATGTGTGTGTGGCATTTTTTACTTAATAGACTGATATGTTATGCATTGCTAAGGTTGCAATTGTATAAATTAGTTGAGTCAGAATCTGAATAAAGACTGGCATTAGATCACATTCATTTTTGCTTGTGACCAATAAAGGTCAGTATATAAACAGTTGGCTATCAAGCCTACATACGTTTGTAAAAGGGTTACAAAATTATGCTACATTAGCATAATTAACAAGCATTAACAAGAGACTGTACACTATATGGCATGTTATAATAGCAATAACACAGCTAAATGCAATACTTTGACATCAAATTGACAGTTTGGTTTATTTATAAAAAAAAATGTTTCCAACAGTGTACTTATGCACATTTTTTCCCACGTTTGACTAATAATAAATGCATAATTAACAAGACAACAACACAAATTAAGATTTTGATATTACCGTCTTACATTTGTCTACCAGTGATCATGTGAGCAACCACAGTTCATTATAGGACATCAGAAAGACATGGTGATGTTTGCAAACGGCATAGTATAAAATTTTTAGAAGTTTCAAAGGAAGTAAGCCAGACAAAAAATAGTCTCCAGTTACTAAAACGTTGCCTAATAGAGTGAAATACCTCCACATGTACTGGATATGTTTCTGGATGTAGGCAACATCAATGTTCAGCCACTCTTGCATCAAAGATTGCAGATTGACCAGATTATAGATGCCTTTCCTAGCCTCATATTTGTTGTTTCAGGTAGTTTGCCAGATTGTCGAGAGGATACAGAGCCAAAGATTGTGTGGGCCAGTCCAGCTGTGTGCTTGCTCCTGAATGTTCATCATGCCAGTCAGTCACAGTTGCAGGACTGTGAACACAGGAATAGTAGTATTATGTTCCTCAGTAAGATAATGAGACAACCTGGCCATCCACCAGCTCAGTGTGTAGGCATTATGGCTCAAATGTACTTTTTTTGTTTCAATCTCAAGGGGCCATGTCATTAAAACACCCCCAGAACCTTACAAAACCTCATCCAGCTTGAACTGCACCTTGCACACATCTTTCACATACTGTCAGAAAAGATACTCATCTGACCAGATGAACACATTTCCAGTTTTTTCACTCACTTTAACTGGGCACCCTTGTAAGCAGAAGTGAGAAAATGCCTCTTACATGCCACTCTGCTCTATATGTTTATGGTATGCATTCCCATGCAGAGTGGCTTTAAGAAATTGGTTTTAAGGGATCTGTGTTGACTTCAACAAGCAGTAATTGCCTGGAAGCTAAGCGATTTTTATTCACAAACTGGTCCCTGCTTGTCAGTTTCGGCTACAGTTCTGATGAGAATTTCGTGTAGACTGGGATTTTTGCGACTGCTGGAAGACCCGTATGGCAGTATGCTTTAATACACCTGCAGAGTCAGCACTTTCCTTCAGAATCTTTAGTTGTCTGGTTTTCATGAGCCTGTGCCCACTTCATACTCAGCTTTCTGTATTTGGTTGTCAGAATTGGAACCTGACACATTCCTCTTCTGTTGTAGCACATCTGCTGCAAGTTGATGTATTGTGCATTCTACAATGCTTTTCACACGACATTTGTACAGAATAATTATATTTGTTACCATAGCCTTTCTGTCTACTAAACCGGTCTGGAATGCGTTTTAACAAAGCACATGCCCAGAACTGCTGCTCTACCAGTTGTGTTTCTCTGTATTGCACTATTCTAAGTAAACTCTTGATACTATTGTGAGGGGAAAATCCCAGAGCTGTAAAAGTATTTTACTTAGCACCAATAATCATGTCATAGCCCAAATTATTCAGACCACATTTCTTCTCCCCTATTTTAACGAATGATGTAAACATTACCTGCAGGATCTGCAGGATTTTATGCATTTCGCTGCTGTCATGCAGTTGTCTGATTAGATACTTAAAGTCCTAATACAGTGCTTGTGTATTTAGTAGTTAGGGTATATTGCTCCTGGGTTTTGATCCCAAGATGGAGCAGTCTGGGTCCTTTCTGTGTGGAGTCAGAATGTCCTCCATGTGCCTGTGGGCCTACTCAGGGTACTCTGGTTTACTCCCACTAACAACAAATACGTCAGGTTAATTGATTATATTCAGTATGATTAGTCTTTATATAACCTTGTGTGTGTGTTGCAGAAATGGCCACTGATGCTGATGGCGATGTTAAATAAACCAAATAAGCAATGAAATACCTTGTTCTGGGGTTCTGAAAATATCCATCTATATATAAATAAACTAAATAAAAAGCGTGGAAAAACTTGTACAATATAGCTGAGAATTGCTGAAGTGTTGAAATATACTGCTCAAAAAATTAGGGGATACTTCAAAATAAAAACTCCAATAATTAAATTTCCCCAAATTTTTGTGAGCAGTGTAATATAAAAAAGCCCAGGAAGGGAAGTAAAGTTGAATTCGGTTCTTGATACATTTTCACTAGAAATAAATTGTCTCATTTTCACAGTACTCTGCACACCCGTTTAAACTTGTGAGTGGAGCCGTTACAGACGAAATTCGATTCACGATTCAGTGCATAGTGATTCAGATTCACATTAGCTCTCGCTCAGTGCAGATATCTGCTGTGTTTACCATGTTTTTTTATTTTTAGTCTACAGTAATGTATTTAGTGCAAATGAGTGTCCATTTGGTCCTAAAAGGGTTGCTTATTACAGCCATCTGAAAGGAAAACAGAAACTCTCCAGGACATTTTAAAGCTCAGCAGTTAGCATAGCAGCTACGCTAGTGGCCTGAGAGCACCAGTAGAGTAAGTCTTTTTACTTTTAATTCATTACTCACCAAATTACATTGGATTTTCTTGGATGACTTTATTATATAATAAGCTTTGTGTTAATGATTTTAGACTGTTGGTCAATGTGTAATTGTTTCGGACAGTAAGATGCAGCGTAGACTTAATTCAGCTCCTCTGTTTTATAATACATCTAATTTACGATGGATTTATCGAAACACAAATCAGCGAGCACGTATACAATACAACTCCATTAATGTATATAACAATGTGGGAGAAATTATATTTACTGGTTACTATTAATTGTGAATCAAGAATAATGAATATTAATCTTTTAAGAGGGTTAGAATTACGTAAATTGCAAGTATAGTATATAAAATACGAAGCTGTAATAAAACTGAATGACATGAAATAGCGTAATCGTTAATCATCGTAAATCATTAATTTATTCATTTATTATCTTTCGCTTAATTCACATGGGATCGCGGGCCAGCCGATGCCCACCTGGGTGCAAGGGCAGGAACAACCCTAGATGAGGTACCAGTCCATCCATACATTCGCACACTAAGGGCTGCTTTAGAGACACCAATTAACCTAACGCGCATGTCTTTGGAATGTGGGAGAAAACCGGAGTACCTGGAGTAAACCCACGCAGAGGGCATGCAGACTCCAGGCAGAAAGGACCCAGGCCGCTCCACCCTGGAGTTGAACCCGGGACCTTCTTGCTGTGAGGCAGCGGTGCTACCCACCAAGCCACCATGCTGCAGTGTTTGCTTCACCAAATACTTAGTTTTTCTGCATAGTGGACACAAAAACAGTGAGAAAAAGCAGCCAGTCACTTGTTTCTTTCGTTTTGTTTCAAATGACATGCAATCAAGTGTAGTTCTGGCTTAGATAACACATTGGCAGCTGTTATTTGCATATATAGCTTTAGTTAATTTTTACAGTGGCGACTGCCATCAACTAAGCAGTGCAATGAGTGGAATCTACTGATAGTGAGAGAATCTGGTTCATTCAAGGACAGAAATGAAATGCAAGCCAACAGATCCCATGTGGATGTGTGGTCTTACGCTCTGCTGCAGTATCATTTGGCTTCATACACAACGTGTCTTGCAGAATTAAAGAACGAATTTGAGAATGTATATTGCGTGTGGAAAAGCGCAAGTACACCAAGTACACACACAGTCACCCAAAGTTCAGACTGATGGTTTTTTGCAAACGCTTGAGGGCTTGAAGTAACCATGAATATTTTCCAGGGATCAGTAACATTTCTTTGCATTTTAAGGTTAAATGTAGTTTGTTGAAAGATTAAGAAGTTTGGCAAATAGCTGCTGAGGTTTAGTTTTCTTCTCTCCCAAATGCCAGTGTGTTGATCTTGCACCAACATTTCTTTTTAGTTGGCAACGTGCGCAGCTTTTTTTGCTTAAGCAGAACTAATATTTATCCCTAGAGACCTGTACTTATTCAGCAAGTGTCTTGTTTGGGGATGTACACAAAGCTGCTCTCTGCTCGGCTGCTTTCACTAACTCTTACAGTCTGTCTATACTGCCAACTCTAAAAGCCTAACTGGCGTTTTTCCTCACATTTTAACAAAAATGCTTTACAATTGCATCTTGTTGCTCAGCCTAAATTCAGCCTGTGCCTCAAAATATTTTTCACTATCCAGACAATAGGTGTGATTTCATTGCTATGTAGTAAAGAAAGGTAAAATATTTAGGTCAAAATTAAGTAATGTTTTGGCACATTGTTCAAGTAGTTTTTTTTTTAATGAGAAGGTGGCATGTAACTATAGACCAAATGGTTTTGTGTTCTACAAAAGTTCAGTCATGTTCCTTCCAAAACTGTTTGTTTAGTAGTTTGCGAATTCTTACTCTGCAAGTTAGCTTTTATTCAGTTTGATTACTGCTCTGACCGCAAGGGAACTTTTAGAAATATATGTATACATATATATATGTGTGTGTGTGTGTGTGTGTGTGTGTATGTGTATATATATATATTAATTAAATGCTGGATTTCATATTTTTCCATTGAAATAAAAGTCTTGTGTAATTTAAAATTTAATTGTTTGCACCTTCATTACTTGACTGTGCGAGACACCCATATCTATACTCACTGCTGGTTAACACAAATATGTAATCATTCGACCGCAAGGCAGCAACTCAATGCATTTAGGTATATAGATGTGGTCAAGACAACCTGCTAAGTTTAAACCGAGCAACAGAATGTGGAAGGTAATTTATGTGTCTTTGAATGTGGCATGGTTGTTGGTGCTAGACAAGCAAATGTGAGAATTTCTGTAACTGCTGATCTACGGGGATTTTCAAGCACAGCTATCTGTAGGGTTAGCGAGAGTAGTCTGAAAAAGTTAAAATATCTAATGGGGGTTGTTTTCTGGGCAAAAATGCCTTTTGTTGATAACAGTCAACAATCTCAGTGGAGAATGGTTTGAGCTGATAGAAAGGCAACATAAACTCTAATAGCCACTTGTTAAAACTGATATAT
>JAUZST010005566.1:10000-15484 GCA_034779995.1 Parotocinclus haroldoi | reverse complement strand
TGTGTGTGTGTGTGTGTGTGTGTGTGTGTGTGTGTGTGTGTGTGTATGTGTGTATGTGTGTATGTGTGTATGTGTGTGTGTATGTGTGTATGTGTGTATGTGTGTGTGTATGTGTGTATGTGTGTGTATGTACCCTCTTTAAGATAAGTGGTAATGATGAATGCTGAAGTTCGGGGCACTGAGTCTCCTCCTGATGATTCATCAGAAAACACACGGTTTCTTCAGAACGGAGCATGAGTGTTAAGAGACCTACACACACACACACACACACACACACACACAATATAATAATATAATACCACAATATAAAAAACACACATACACACACACACACTGAAGCCTCTTGCTGCACTAAAACACTGTATCTCTCTCTGACCGAGGCAGTTGACGGTGAGATGTAGCGAGCAGGTGTGTGTGAGCGTGTGTAACAGTAACACACACACTCTGTCTCTCAGAACACGCGGCACAGAGTCGGATTCCCACACGCCACGGAGCACGTAACACACTGCCGCCTTCAGGTCTTCATCTGCACTCATCATCCTCACACACACACTCTCCAGCACACACACTGATACAGAGGGAGAGAGAGATCAAACAAAAAGCACAGGGAGGAACAAAAGTGTGTGTGTGTGTGTGTGTGTCTTACAGTGGCTGGAGGTCAGCATCCGGGACACATCGGCAACGGCGTCGATTAATTTACCCAGAAACGTCACACCGACCAGAAACGACTTCCCTAAACACAGCTGAGGGAGAAACGGACACAGGAGGATCACACCGACCTTGTCACTGCACCGTCATTCAACCAGCAGTGTCTGTGTGGGGGCTCACTTGTGTTTGGAGCTCATCTAGAACGTGTTGTACAAACTGCTCTGTCTTCAGATCCACCAGCAGCAGAACAAGCACTGAAACACACACACACACACACACACACACACACACCTATATAACGCACATTCTGTTTCACTGACTTAGATCAATAAGAAAAAAAAGGAGAAAACACACACCTTGAATGAGTTTCTCTAAAACAGCTGTATCTTCCACACGCTGCAGCATCTCTACACACACACACACACACACACACAGATAAACTCATCATAAACATAAATCAGGGAGCTCCTTTACAATATAACTCAATACACAGGGGGGTTTTCTGTGGATCTGGAACCCATTCATTTCATTTACATTATTCCTTATGGAAAACATTGGGGAAAATTGACAGCAGGGAACCGAGGTACCGCCGTACCGTACAATGTAGTAAAACTCTGTGTGTGTGTGTGTGTGTGCGTCGTACTCAGTAACGAGGAGATGAACTGTACACACACGCTCTCGTCCTGCTGCAGGATGGCTCTCATCAACCCTTCATTCTTCAGTAACTCTCTTACACCCGTCAGTGCCATGGACTTACGGACAGTCTGCACCAGACAGACGGATGGACAAAACAGATCACTTACGGTCCCTCCGAAGCATTTCTATTGGACTAAGGTCCGGACTTTGACTTGGACATTATTCCTAACGAACGGTCTTCGGGTCGTTCTCTTATGTTCCTTTATAAACTCTCTACTGCTCAGAATTCGTTTTAGCCCAGATGCAGCAAAACAGCAAACCATGACCCTCCCGCCACCATGTTTCACAGAAGGGCTAATGTTCTTTCCGTCCACTAAAAGACTGCAGATGGGTTCTGCTGACGGTGGACTCCTGAACATTCACGTTAGCCAATGCGAGGGGGGGGGGGGGCGTTTAGTTGCTGGGACGTTACCCTGAGCTTGGCGTGATCTTTGTTCTGAGTAAAAAACGCCCCAATTGTGCCTAATTAGGCACTTCCCCCTCCCCGGTGTCATGTGATTCGTTAGTGTTACAGGGTTTCGGGTGTGTTAAATTTGGCGTCGTTGCTCTCACGCTCCTCCATACTGGTCACTGGAAGTTCAACATCATAGCACGTCATGGGAAATTATTTTTACTCTATATAAAGCGGCCTCGTCATGGTCCACTTTGGGCGCAAATTGGGCTTTCTCACTTAGGGGTGTACTCACTTTTGTTGCCAGTGGTTTAAACATTAATGGCTGTGTGTTATAAATATATATATATGTGTTATATAAACTGAAGACGGATCTACTTCAGATTGGATCAAAGTGTCAGATCTTCAGTGTTGATCCATGACTAGAAACGCCATATTCCAAAAGTATTTGCTCACCTGCCTTGGCTCATATATGATCTAACATCCCATTCCTAATCCATAACGTTCTATATGACGTTGGCCCCCCCCTTTGCCGCGAGAAAAGCTTCAGCTCTTCTGGAAAGGCTGTCCACAACAAAAACAACCCCCCACCCCCCAACCTTTACACTCGGTACAGCGCAGTCAAGTCAAGGCAGCTCCTGGCAACCGCCAAAAAAACAGACTCGTCCATCAGATCTCCAGATGGAGAGGCTGGATTCGTCACTCCAGAGAACGTTCCTGCACTGCTCTAGAGTCCAGTGGCGGCGTGCTTTACACCACTGCATTACACTTGGTGATGGACGGCTTGGATGCAGCTGCTCGACCATGGAAACCCATTCCATGAAGCTCTCGGAGCAATGTTCTTGAGCTAATCCGAAGGCCACATGAAGTTTGGAGATCTGTAGTGATCAACCCTGCAGAAAGTCGGTGACCAAATACTTTTGGCAATATAGTGTATAAGCAAATAGTTACACAAATGTGAGGGGTACACTCACTTTTATGAGAAGCGATACATTAGCACTTGAATAACTTTGAATTGAAACCCGTAGTAATTACAGAAATGTCGTCGGTTTGGATGATTTGGATAACGCAGGCGATGCAGACGCAGCTGCAGCTGCTGCTCCTCCAAATCCATCTCTCATCATGCCTGTGGTGGAACTTCTCATGAATCACGTCCACACTCGCCATGTCACCCGCTCCTGTCAGGATATAAACCTTTCAATCACAACATGGAGGAAATTTACCTCACCTTTTACCTCAGGTTTACTTTCTGTACTAGCGTTTTACCTCAGACAAGTGAACAACCTACCACTTACAGTGAATAAACTCACAAATAACACAGGAATTGTGCGTTTTGTTGACGTCTCCTCTAAAATCCTGAGGTAATGACTAGTTCAAACTCTTTGTATCAGGACGGAAAACCGTTATGACTTTGTAGAAACGCCTGTGCTAAGCTAATTACTCCCCTAAGTAATATAAATCAAAGAAGATCAAAATAAAATCGATATAGTCGACCAACAGTGGAGTATTTTACAACATTCAACATTTTAACTAGTAACTACATAACATTTACGGCGTTCTAAGTTAAATAAATGCATATTTTATGCCTCAAATCAAACTGCATTACGATCTATAACGACCAACCGCCGTTTTGTAGCAACGTAGGAACCGATTCCTGTTTTCTCCGTTAATAATCGAGGGAGCTAAGGATTCGATTCCACCAAGTGAATCTGATTTGACTCACACCGAGTTCATTCAAAAACGAGCCGATTCGTGGTGTTTTTTGAGATACCGAGGTATAAACCGCCATCTACACTTAACAAAATACTTTTTTTTTACTAAACTATATTAAAATCAAACAAGACCTGCCACAGTTTTGTCGATGTGCTCATCTGGGCTGCGAGTCGATTCCTAAAAGATCAAATTCCGTAACGGTTTAACAGAGCTGAATCAGATCCGTCTCGCGTTCATATATACGTGTAAATTCAGGTGGAAAGTTGTATTTTACTATCGCTGCGCAACACAGTTCGTCATAAGCCAGATATGCGAGAAGTTCATTAAACGTGTAGCTTAACATATTTGTGTTTTATCTGTGAAGCCGATTTATTCAAGCAGCTCTTGGAGTCGTATCTACAATGAGCCGATTCTCTGAGTCTATGGCGTTTAAATAAGTCTAAAATCAGTAGCCTACAAGAGACTATGTTTTGTTTTTATCAGTTCATTTCTCTAAGATGTAAAACAACGAATTATAGGTCCAATAAAACAAATTAAAGTGAGGAACAAGGTTGCGAGTCGATTATCGAAAAGAGTCGACTCTTTTTAAGCCTTTGGACCTAGACCTATGTTTAGATTTCATACTTGATATGGATTAATACGTTTTAATGATCCACGGTTAGAGCAAACAGCAATTTAAGAGTTAGGGGATGATTAAAACAGAGTTATCACACCAGAGTCTTGTTGATTTCTGTTGTTTATTCACAGATTGATCTGCCTTTTTCCTGACAAAATATCCCCTAACACCCACATTGTTGTTTTTGTTCTTGTTCAGTATAATTACCAAACATTGGCGTTGGTTTGTCTGTGTTGTTAATGCTGATTCGTTATGAAATGAACCGATTCTACAAATTCACACACTGCTAGTTGAGCGTCTGAGTAATCGGTTGGCTACAGACATATGATTTGCGTAGATTTAAACAGTTTACCAAACTTATATACGCATCTACAGTGAGCAAACTGTTTTATATCGAATGAACTGTGGGAACTGTTAATCAGTTCTCAGAGAACCAAATGATAGTGTTGTAGTTCCAAAGGTCTGGTTTCAGTCTCTGGATGAAGTGGATTTGGAAAGCTTTGTTTGAAATCGCTTCATTATTGCCCAAACTTGCCCCCCTCCCAACTTTTTTGGAACGCATTGCAGGTCTGAAATGCTGCAACAAATGTTTCTTAACAGGTGAAATGAAGAAAAGGTAAAGACAAATGTAAGGAACACTGAGATGAGTCACTTTATGTTGATTTTCATTGTGGTTTAAGGGCCCCACAATGGCAGCTTTGGCGGTACTCGGCTTTAAACCCTGGACTTTCTGGTCCGGAGTCCAGTACTTAAATCGCCGAACCATGGTGCCTATCCCCAGAGAACACAGGACGGCAGTCCAGTCCATCCCGGTCATGTCTGCATGCCCTGACCCAGCTGGAGGTCATCGCCTGGACTCGAACCCTGGCTGTGGGCTATTGAGAGGTCCATATTCACACTGCATGACATACAGAGCTAGAGAACAAATCCAGAAGGTCTGGTACTTGGTGCTCCTGGTTCTGATCCACACTGGCCCGTGAGGTTGCCGGTGCTGAGACGATGGTAAGGACGGTGATGATCACTGCAGGAGCGACTTCTTGTGTTTGTACAGCACCTTGCTGCCTTCCTTCACGGCCCCGCCCACGATCTTAACGGCGGACGTGACCGTCAGCGGCGTGGACGCCAAAGCCGCCGCCCTGTGCGCGATTTTACTCTTCGGGCCTTTCCCCTTCCCTTTCTCCATAATCCCAGAGCTCTCTATCGCCCCCTTTCCCATGGCAGTCACCAACTCGCACCAGAACTCACGCTCCGCCCTCTTTCTCTTCTCCTTCTCGTCTTCCTCCCTCCCTCCTCTTTCTCCCAGAACCCTCTGCCCACAGGTGTACCAGGCGCCTCCGTTCCTCACCGCCATGTCTTCGATTTTCCTCACCAGCTCCGCCACTTGCTGGCTCTCCTCACCTTTCCTGTTATCCAGCACCTG
>JAUZST010005566.1:0-7500 GCA_034779995.1 Parotocinclus haroldoi | reverse complement strand
ATTATTAGAATGATAATTATTATTATTAATTGTAGTAGTAGTACTAGTAGTACTCCAATACAATTCTAAAATCAATAATAATAATAATAATAATAAATAATAATTATTATTATTATCATGTTTTTGTTTGGCATTAACTTTGTAGCTTCACAGCTCCAGAGATCCTCGCTACAGTTCCGCACTTAGTCTGCGTGGATTTTGCATGTTCTCCTTTATAGTTTTCCTCCAGTATCCTCCAAAGACATGCAGTCAGTCAATTGGCATCTCTAAAGTGTGTCAAACGTGTGAGTGCATTATTTAGAATATTTCATGATATGGAAAAGGTTTGTAAAAATTCAGATCAGATCAGGTTCAGCACAGATTCATCGTTTATTAATGAAACACTTGTTTTACGAAACTGATCAGAAATACTGAAATACGATCAAAGCTCTCATTTAGATTTCATTCTCTGTTAAAAGATCACACACAGATTATTACTTTTTAAAAAAAAGTCAATACCTTAGATTGAAATGTATTTGGCTCCTGTGCTAACACAGTGTGAAGCGTTTGGGATGCGACACACACACACACACACACACACACACACACACACAGAGACTAAGAGTGACATTACCATCTTGGAGTGACTCTGATTTAAAAGCTGTGTTCTTTATAAAAACACTCAACAATAATCAGTCTGCTGTACAATAAGGCACGTGGAGATCAATTATGGCCGTTCATGTGGAGTGGGATTTGTAGTTCCTGCAGGGGGAATTGTAGTACTTTAGGGCTGGTCTATACTTCTGCAAAAAGGACATGAAACATCGCCCTCTGGTGTTTATTTTCGGACTTGGTTGCAGAACTATAAAGCAGCCCTTGTAATAAATGTAGTCTGTTTAAAATAGGTGGGCGGAGAAACGCTACAGGACCAGGAGAAGGTTCTGGAAAAAAGGCGCTCCTCACACGGGCATCGGTCAGACGGGCATGGGCAGAGATATCTTCCCACTTCCTCTTAGCACTGAGAGAGAGGAGAGAAGAGATAGAGAGATGATTAGATGATGACCTCCAGTAAGCTGACCGGTCGCTTTGCTTTGGCAGAGTCTGACCTCGGGTGAAGTACAGGTAGAAGAAGTCACAGTAGAAGATGGTCTGGACCACCCCGGACACCACGGCGATCTGGTCGAAGAAGCCCTCGGTGTGGTAGCGCCACACCCAGTTAGCCAGGTAGAGGACGCGGTAGAGGCCCAGGAAGAACAGGTAGTGTGTGGTGATGGACTCGGCCTCGCCCGTCTTGGTGATCATGAAGAGCTGAGGCAGGATGGCCACCGACTCCAGGTAGATGGAGAAGGTCCAGAGGATCTGTAACAAATACATAAAATCCAGCAGCTAAAGGTTAAAGAGCTGCCTGAAGTCCCTCCTGGATTTTCCACCATCAGCTGGAAGTGGTTTTTTATTTAAAAAAAAAACAAAAACGGGAGAGTTTAGGAACCTCAGCATGACATATAGGTCCTAAAGGTACCGACCAAACGACCAAGCATCTGCTGCTGCAACCAATAAAACTAAAACTGGGGGCACCAGACCCTTCAGGCGCTTCAGAAAGAAAGACATTCTTAAGAATGAAATAAAGAAAATGTAATAAATGTGAAAGAAAGACATGAATAAAAAGAACGTAAAAAGGAAGAAAGAAAGAAAGGAAAGAAAGAAATAAGAAAGAAAGAAAGAAAAAAAGAAAAGAAAGATAAGAAAGGGAAGAAAGAAAGAAAGAATGAAAGAAAATAAAAGAAAGAAAGAAAGAAAAAAGAAAGAAAGAAAGAAAGGAAAGAAAGAAAGAAAAAAGAAAGAAAGAAAGAAAGGAAAGAAAGAAAAAAGAAAGAAAGAAAGAAAGAAAGAAAGAAAAGACAGGAAAGAAATAATAAATAAATAAATAAAGAAATAAAGAAAAAGATAGGAAAGAAAGGAAATTAAAAAAAGAAAGAAAGAAAGAAAGAAAAAAGAAAGAAAGGAAAGAAAGAAAGAAATAAAGAAAGAAGAGAAAGAAAGAAAGAAAAAAAAGAAAGAAAGAAATAAAGAAAGAAGAGTAAGAAAGAAAGAAAGAAAAAAAGAAAGAAAAAAAGGAAAGAAAGAAAGAAGAAAAAGAAAGAAAGAAAGAAAAGAAAGAAAGAAAAAAGAAAGAAAGAAAACAAACAAAGAAAGAAAAGAAACAAAAGAAAAGAAAGAAAGAAAGAAAGAAAGAAAGAAAGAAAAAAGAAAAGAAATAAAGAAGAGAAAGAAAAAAAGAAAAAAAGAAAGAAAGAAAGAAGAGAAAAAAAGAAAACAAAGAAAACAAAGGAAGAAAGAAAAGAAAGAACAGAAAGAAAAGAAAGAAAAGAAGGAAAGAAAGAAAGAAAAGAAGGAAAGAAAGAAAGAAAGAAAAGAAAGAAAGAAAACAAAGAAAGAAAAGAAAGAAAAGAAGAAAAGAACAGAAAGAAAGAAAACAAAGAAAGAAAGAAAGAAAAAAAAGAAATAAAAGAAAGTAAACAAAGAAAGAAAGAAAAGAAAGTAAACAAAGAAAGAAAGAAAAGAAAGAAAGAAAAGAAAGAAAAAAAAGAAAGAAAAGAAAGAAAAGAAAGAAAGAAAAGAAAGAAAGAAAAAAAGAAAAAGAAAGAAAGAAAAGAAAGAAAGAAAGGAAAGAAGGAAAAGAAAAGAAAGAAAGGAAAGAAAGAAAAGAAAGAAAGAAAAAAAGAAAAAGAAAGAAAGAAAATAAAGAAAGAAAGGAAAGAAAGAAAAGAAAGAAAGAAAGAAAAGAAAAGAAAGTAGCTCCAGCAGCACTGCGATATTTCGGATAACGATACCCCCGTATAGCTTTTGGGGGAACAGTTTGGGGAAGGCCGATGCCTGTTCCATGGCTCTGGTGAGTTTGTTTGGGTTTGCTTTGGTGTTTAAGAACATAACTGTCCCACACAGAGCTCTGACCTCACCAACATCAAACACCTTAAAGAAGAACCAGAACAGAGATGAGAATGCAGTATCAGTGTCTGATCTCACAAATACAGCGTCTAATCTAAACTATTCCAGAACTTTAAAAGCTCCTGATGGTGTAATGTGGAGGTGTCTCAATACTTTTGTCTCTACAGTGGCAAGTTTAGACTGGACCAACGCACAGTCAGTCAGTCGACCAAATAAAGATCAGTCAAAGAGCAAACCCTGTGGTGTGTGTGTGTGTGTGTGTGTGTGTGTGTGTGTGTGTGTGTGTTTACCTCCAGGGTATTGAAGGCGTAGTTCTCCAGAAAGGAGAGCCCAGCGACAGGAACTAACAGGAACTCGACACGGAAGGTGTCGTTCTCACTGTCGTAAGAGTTCCTGAAGCGGATGTAGATCAGATAGACTGTAGCATAAGCCAGGATCAGGAACACCAACTGATAGAGAGATAACAAAGCAAACACTGTCACACTCTCATACACAGAAGCAGTGTGTGTGTGTGTGTGTGTGTGTGTGTGTGTTACCTTCATGACGGTGTTGTAGATGGAGATGAAGCTGGTGAACAGATCCAGGTACCTGGTAGTGAAGACCACCGCAAACAGCACCTGTGACTTTCCTGAGATACCTACACGGTGATAAACACACTCCAGTCTTAATCTCATCAGGAGTTAGGTAGGTCATGCGGTGCAGTGCGCGCACACACACACACACACACACACACACACACACACACACACGCGCGCACACATCACTGAGTTGCTAGTGTCCCTCGTATCACTGCTAGCTGTGAGTGACCCGCTGCTCCTCAAACAGAACCTGGATGTGTCTCCAAAGACGACCTGTGTCTTCCAATCCCTAGCGGTCCAGGTTTCTCGTTCGTGACCCCAGTCATGGCGGCAGGTCGCACAATGAGCCCCGTGACAACAAATTTCCTTCTGCTAAGCTCCTAACAGCTAGCCAAGAACGGTCCAGATCAGGGAACTTCATCATCATTCAACAACCATCCTGCTTCTCTCGGTCCAACGACGCCCCCTCTTTAAAGTCTCTCACCATAAGGTACACTACCCAAAAGTAGATCTGAGGACCTTTTGACAGGGCAGCGCTATGGGGGAAGCACTTTCACGCCCTCTTGTGGCAAGACCCGGTGTCTAATCAGAGCGCACCAGTAATCGTTTACACATGCCAAGCTCAAACGTGAGGTTCTGCACCCTGCTTAGAGCGCTGTTAGGGTTAATGTGAGATTTGGCAACCTACACTGGCACTACATAAAGTTTCCCGGACCCTATCGTGCACTATATTAGTCGGACAGTCACTTAGGTGGGCATAGTCCCTCTACTGGGCCACCACACAGGGTAACGTTAGGGTTTGTGCAAACTATCTAGTGCACTACGTTTGGCAAACATGATGTCATAGGTCCTTTTTGGGACACGGCCTTTTAGTTTGGCTTCCTATAAGCACCGCCGTACTCTTTATAACTATACTTGCAATAAAGTAATCCGTTTGGGACACTCCCCACTCTATACATGACAGAACAAGGTTCCATAAGCCCTGCCTAGTGGACTAAACTTAAGGTTCTCAACCCTGTGTGCAGCTCTGTAAGGGTTAATGTGATATTTGGCAACCTACATTGGCACTACATTGGGCATAGTGTCCAAATAACCCTATATAGTGACTGATAGAGAGCAGTTTGGGATTCTGCACCCTATGTGGTGCCCTATATCTGTCCGATAGCCACTTGTATGGACGCAGATAAAAATTGGGGCTCCCATATAGTGGTGAACATTTCTTCTTCGGGTCCTATTTGGGACACAGCCTTTTAAATTTGCTTCCTTTAAGCAAAGCTGTACTTTTAATAACTCGGAAACTAGCTAGTGGTCCAAATGTGAGGTTCCACACCCTGGATAATGTCCCTTCAGCTACAGGAGGGTTTACACGAGATTTGGCACCCTACACTGGGTATGGGGTAGATAAGAAAGGCTTCTGCACACTATATGGTGCCTAATAGGAAGCTGTTTGGCACCGTATGTCCGATAGTCCCTTATATATGGATTGAATCCCTATTTAGGGGCACTACTGGGTAACACTGGGGTTTGTGCTCCCTACATAGTGCACTAGGTTTGAAGCCGTTCCTGTTACTTTTGGTAACGCACAGCCGGTTAAAGTCTCTTCTAAACTCATCTACGTTACCAGGCAAACGCGTGACGTGTCAGTCGGTGAGACGAAGTGATGTTTACCTGCGCATGACTTGGACCTCCAGATCTTCATGAACAGGATGATGATGGCCAGCAGATGGGACACGTCACCGGCCAGACGGAACACGTTCATACTCGCGCCTTTACCAACACAGCGATAATAATCGAAAGGACGGAACGGACCGAAAGGCTGGCAGGATCTCGGCCAAAGATGTGAAGCCTTCCTGTGGCAGCAGGCTCGAGCTTTCTGTAGACAAACAAGCTCGTGCAGTGCAGTCCCGCTTTCTTCTGTAACGCGCCAGCAGCGCGTAAATTTCTATAAGCGCCGCTTTTGTGCAGAGGTAGGCTGTTACCGGGCTGTGCGCGTTCCTGTGCGCGCGCAGTCTGTAGGTGACAGACATCCCTCCCCCTCCCTCCCCCCCCCCTCCCCAAACCGGGTGGAATTCCTCCACCCAACAGCCCCGGTCCGTTAAAGGGCCAGAGCACCTTTATTAAAGAAACCGTCACCGGATCGTATCGATATTACAACCGAAACATCTTAGTAAGGATAAAGATATTCACCGAATTTAGATTAAAAACGGGATTAAAATCTCGGCGAACCCTTTAGAATCTGCCTCTATTTCAGCATGAATATGTGATCACTAAAAAAGTGAAAGTCCTGAAAAAAAAAACAAACAGATAAAGCA
Organism: Parotocinclus haroldoi; assembly: GCA_034779995.1. Taxonomy (NCBI): domain Eukaryota; kingdom Metazoa; phylum Chordata; class Actinopteri; order Siluriformes; family Loricariidae; genus Parotocinclus; species Parotocinclus haroldoi. Next base: position 1,685 of record JAUZST010005566.1, on the reverse strand, counting down.
CACCGCATTTCAGCTTAGGAACTTTAACCCATCTGTGAAACATGGTGGTGGTAGGATCACGGTTCGCTGTTTAGCTGCATCTGGGCCGGGACGGCTGGTTATCGTTGAATTCTAAATCATAGCTGCAAATTCTAAGGAAATTCAATCAAATCTCAAGAGAATGTGGATCATGCAGTAAGAGAAGTACCTGTTAAAGAATTCAATTCAAAATATATTTCTGTAGAGATTTTTATAACGGAGCGTCGTCTCAGAGCAGCTTTATAATCTTATAGGATCCTAAAAGGCCGATCCCAAATAGAGCGAGCCTGGGGCGACAGTGGCAAGGAAAATCCCCGAATGTAGAAGGAAGAAACCTTGGGGGGAACCAAGACTCAAAACGGGACCCAGACCTCCATGGGTGGCCCAGATGTTCATTTTAAAAAATACTTAAAAGTCGATGAAGAACAGTTAAAGAAGAATAATGTCCATGTTTTTGGAACGGTCCAGTCAAAGTCCGGACCTGAAGTGAGCAGCTCATGTGATTAAACATCTCAGATCTGGAACCTCAGATTTAAATACAAGTTAAAAAAGTTCTATAAGGTATTTTCATATGTGGGACACAATAATTAAACAGCTTGACGGCCGGTGTTTTGAGTTTTGATTATAAATTTAAAAAATATAAACTTTACGAGCATTGTTTCATGACTTATTATAAATGTTCAAAGCTATTTTTATATGTGACGAAGTTAAAGAAAATATAATCATGTTTTAAAAAAATATTGGCGGTACGAACTGATTAGTAAAAAAAGAAAAGTCTCCGATTTTTAAAAGCTTTAAGATTTAAAGCTGTGTGATGTTTATTTTACTGCAGTGACGTTTAAATGAAACCTAACCTGATGAAGAATGTATGATCTGATACGGAAATCGGACTTTTTTAATAAGACTTAAACTTCTTCCAACCAAAAGCTCATTCTGTTAAAGAGGACCAATCTGCATCTTATAAGGAAATCCCAGGAAAGCTGGTCAGAAGATGATCCTAACTTCATCATGTCAGCAGAACAGAGCGATAACAATTCAGATAATCTGATCTCCAGACTTAGATCAGGTCTGCTTGTTCTAATATGTATGAACATCACTGACCTACAAAATGATCTTCACAAAATTAATTAATAACAAAATCACCAAAAAACATCGCTCTCATCTCCTTAAACACAATTTAATATTAAGAAATAAATAAAGAAAGAAACTACTGAGAAAGAAAAAAGCAAGAGAAAACAGAGAAAAAGAGAAAAAGCAAGAGAGGAAGCAAGAAAGAAGGGTTTGTAATTCGGTGCAAATAGTCATGCGATAGTGAAAATGTTTGGGAAAGTAATTAAAATATAATATTTGCCATCTGATTTGCATCAGAAATAAATAGGGATATTTAGTACTCATTAGAAAATCCGGTCTCTTTTCCCCTCCGTACAGCAGAGGGAGCCAGAGCTGCTTTTTTCTCTCACTTTACACCTCGTGGGTCGAAAACAGTCCAAATCTCCAAACCTTTTCCTGTGTTCAGTATAATAATAATAATAATAATAATAATAATAACAACAGTAATAATAATAATAATAATAATAATAATAACAGTAATAATAGTAATAATAATAATAATAACAGTAATAATAATAATAATAATAATAACAGTAATAATTATAATAGTAGTAGTA
>JAUZST010005565.1:0-15484 GCA_034779995.1 Parotocinclus haroldoi | reverse complement strand
TAATAATAATAATAATAATAATAATAATAATAATAATAATAATAATAATAATAATAATAAAAATAATAATAATAATAGTCATCATCATAAAACCTTTATTCTAAAAAGAAATAAATATGCAAAAAATATGAGGGGAAAATAAATAATATTAATAATTAAAAAATAATAACAATATAAAAGAAATAAATAGACAAGCAAGGTAACAAGTAAATAATTATTCTTGATAAAAAAATAACAATAAATACATTTTAAAAAATAATATATAAATGGCTAAACATAAAGAAGGAAATAAGTACATTATTATTATTATTATTATTATTATTATTAGTTATTATTATACAAACTTGTAATACTAAAATAAAGAAAGACATAAAAAACGAAAAAAGAAATTATACAAAATAAATAGACAAAAATATAAAAAAGGTTAAGTTTATTTAAATCAATACAAATAATAATAATAAGAGGAAGAATTTATAATAGTAAAAATAAGCCAAAATTTAAAGCAAACAATATAAATATATGTATAATAGTTATTATAATAATCATTATTATTATTATTATTATTATTACTATTAGCTACATATTGAATAAATTATTCCCATATATGTTTATCTTCCAATTATTATCCTATGGTTTAATGTTTGAGCTGTTTTATAATTCTATAACAATTTTACTCGATAATGATTAATAATTCAGTATCTTATGGGGGGGTGGGGGAGTTGGGTCAGCGCTAACTCTAGGCCTTTTTTTTTCACGTTCAATTCGTCCCGCTGTCAGATGTGACCACAGGACTGTGGTGTTTCGGCATCGACTTGGTAATTAATGACCTCCATATTAATGCGTGTGGTTTTTGATTTCATATTCCATTGTGAGGTTTCCATAAACAGCTTCTTTTTTTCTTAAAGCTCACGCAGTTCTGAAATGTTGCCCCGTCCCCGTCCCCGTCCCCGTCCCCGTCCTCTCCTCTCCTCTAGTTCCATTGCTGCTCTTGATAAACCAACAGCAGGCAGAAAATTGCAGCTGAAAGCAGCTATACACGCAGGATTAAGTATTTATATCCTCTGATTGCTGGACCTTTTTCCATTTATGTAATGAGTTGCGAGGAAACCAACAACCTTGGGCATTACGTCATCTTTGTTTAGTGTTTAACGAATTGTTCCAGACAGCTCTGATTTATCCTTCTAATATTAATAATACTTTGAAAGCCAGAGCTTCATTTTCTTGCGTCTGGAGTTAAAAACCAGAAGAAAAGCCCGGAGCTTAAGTTCTTCTTTAATAAGAAGCAGAGTGCTGCTGTTGCTGCTTGGAACATGACATCCCACTCGGTTCAGTTCACATCCATGACGTGCAGATCTTTCGGAGAAGCTCATTCCCTTTAAGGGATGGATGAAAGTGTAACATGGCCTCATGTCCTCCTATTTTCTCGCTGCACTGTGAGGTTTGGGGATCCGTGTTCTTACTGAGATGTGAGTCATTGCTTTTGTGGTCGCACATCCCTGCAAAGAGGTCTTGGAACTCTTGGTGGGCCTGCGATTGAACCCCACAACCTCTTGACCGTAGGCCATGACGTGTCTTGACGGTCTGGAGAGGGCTCTAATCGATAGGACGTTGTTTTTTTGTTTTTTTTTTGGGAAGCGGAAGCTCCGTATCGGCGGCCAGCTGCCGAGCTTTAAAGATGGCAACATCTGTCGCTTTGCTTGGCTGCTACAACATCTGTTTTGTGATAGTCTGAAATTGGTTTGGGATTTATAGACATTGTGAGCATTAGGGTGCATCAGCGTAATAAGACTTGGCTCATTTGTAGCGTGTCAGGAAAATGCGGGACCTTCCCTTACGAGTGGAATTGAACCAGGAGAATACAACCGGCATCGGACGGACGCCTTGGTTTACCGTCAGGGCTATCCAGCTTAACCAACCGTAATGGATGCTCCTTGGGTTTGGTCTTCTGGAATGACCACATTTAAGAGCTGCCAGTGGACTCTAGTTGAGTCGTTTCCAACATATAGAGTGCACTAGAAGCTGGCCTCACCACGGGCTGTTTTCTCAGACTGTTAGTCCGTGGTCTCTCCAGGTTTCCTGCAGCACTTCCTCCCCCATCATAATCCATATCTCTTCTCCCTCAAGCTTTACAAATCCACTTTTCTCTTCACCTACACATATTTAGGCCATTTCGGACCAGCCACCGTTCATACATAAGTCATGATGACCATTAGCATGCCTGGGATCCGTACCTCCGACCGTTGTTAGCCTCTCCATGGCCTTTCTTCCCGGGCCTTGTTCTCACTATGCACCTATAGTTTAACTGCCTTAACGCCTTAAGCGTTGGAGAACCTTCCGGCAACTGCACACGTGGTAAAGTGTTTGAGTCTGAATGCAGAGCACTTGGTGATTGCTCAATTTATTCTGACCTCCTTTCACTTCCTTCATAAATATATAAGCCATTATATACCAAAGAGCCTGCTATTTAAGATGCTGCTCTTGGCTAAGAGGTACCCTGGACCTATATCATGTTATAAAAGCCTTTCTCCTTTATCGGCCTTCCATCTTCACGGTCCGAATCAATTTTTCATTGGCCTCGGGCTTTCAAATGATTCCGTATATATGATAATTATTTTCGTTAGGCCCGTTTTTTTGTGGGCCGAAAGCTTTTAAGTCCTTTCACTCCCGCTCTAAAGCTATGGGCTCCCGTCAAGGCGAGACGTTCGTTTCGTTTATTATTAGGCGACCGCCATCGTTAAGTGACGTTGGCCCGTTTCAGAAAATGGAAACGTATCGGGCGTGCGCTGAGGACGACCAAACGATCAGTCTCGCCAACCCCGGCTGCTCTGGCATCTGCTGGCAAGAATCTCCGCCTGTAACGGCATTTGCAGAGCCTGTAACGTGTTTCGGTTACATATTGACTTAACGACGCGACACCAAGTGACTAAGAACCGCTTTACCTCCAGGCTTTCCCCGACACGTCCTAGAGTTGGCGTTTTACATACAGGACGTGCGTGGTTCTTTCCTCCCTTCGGACTGGGCGCTGTATAAATTGAGATCAGCGCAGAATTATTCCCTTTAGCTCGAAGCCACGTTCATTATTCACCAGGTCTCGGAGCAGGCCTTCTTTGATTTTTCCATAATGGCGAACGCTGGAACGTAACGTAATGGAAGACTGGCTGTTATTATTATCATCAGTTATCCCTTAATTACGCTGATGGCTGTAGGCGTTTGGCCCACCAGGGAGCGCCGTACTCTTTGAATAATTTCCAGCCGGGTAGGTTCTGAATTCTCACCACATTTGGGTTTCCACGGGGTGCACAGAGACCGCAGAGTCCTGGTTTGTTCTCGGGAAAGCAAGCCAGCCATTCGGCTCCACTCTTGTCTGCTGGCGATGACCGTCCTTTACCCACTTGCGCCCATGCCGCCTGTCGCTGCGCCCGGCCTCCGGTGACCGTCGATATCGGTTCGAAATCAGAAGACTGCGGTTTGTTCGGAGGTTCGCCCTTAGCAACAACGTCGTGATTACTTTTGTGTGGCCGTGTCAGAGAATTATTCCTTGGTACGCCTGTGCCCCAAGGACGAGGCTTCATCATGCGGCTCGGCCCTGCTTTATGCCTCGGCGTGCCACCTCTTATCGACGCCATCCAGGGAATCTCCGTCTTGAATGATGAGTGGGTGGAGAAAGACGCTGCCGGTGCTGCTAATGATGCAGAAGGTCAGAAATAGCATTGCTGTTATTGTTCTGGATGCCGAAAGCACACGTTATTTACGGCTTTACCGTTTCAGGAGAACGGAACCAGGGATGAAACCACTAAGGGCTCGCTGGCTAACGTCAGAATGTTGAACGATAGGTGGGCGGTTTTAAAGGGCCTCAGTTCGGATTTGGAAACAGCAGTCCAACAAGTGGTGCTTGTCTTCATTAGCGAGTCCTTCTATCTTCCGGCTGACTAGCCATCGAGATGTAAAAGAGGTAAACAGCTTCATCTCTTGGCCTTCGTCCCCGGTGCGGCAGGGTCGTCGTTATGAACCTGGACAGCACAAGACACGCCCACGTAGTGACAAAATAATCTGAACAGCCCTCATGGAAGCGGAGCCCCCATACCCTTTTTCCATCAGCAGAAGCCACTTCTACCTCAGTCGAAATCAGATCCACGATGGCTTAGTTAAGGCACCTTTTTTTTTATCCCTATAATCCGCCTTTGACATTATGAGGTTTTCTCATCTGAGCGATGATGTATGGTCTGGAGATTGTTACTCAAAGGGGACTTCAGGCATTAGGCAGGAGGAAGGCATTCGGAGAAGCAGGTCATTTGTCTTCTCGCAGGACTTCGGGAGACTTCTCCCGTTCCGAGGTCCAGGCAGGAAGCGGCGATGGGGTGTTTTTTTTTATCACAAGCCATCTGTAAAGAGCTTCAGTGTCTCAGAGCGTGCCTTCCAGGTCCAGCAGGACGCTCCACTCGATCTATCTCTCACGCCGGGTTGGTGCAGAGCGGCGTCCCGAGACGGCCCATCTTTTACCAGCGCAACAAACCAAGCCCTTGCCGAGGACGTGACCTAGTACACAGCGAGAAGACGGGACACAGAAATAGCTGCTTAAATGCTGTTGAGGAAACTGCCGCGAAAAGGAAAAGCAGGCTCCCGAGACTTCCCTTTTGTTAAGCAGGTCAGTTCCTGTAAAAAATATATAAATAAATAAAGCTCATCTCAGCTCATCTCTCTAGAATAATCTGTTCTTCTTCAAAACAGACCACAGAAATTCAGAAGCGAAACTGTTTGCTAAGGCCAGGACGAGGCCGTCTTAAACACTGCTTGAGTTTAAGGTCTGTAGAGTCCATAGAATCAGGGAAACCTCGCCACCATCGAAGGGCTGGCACGGCTGCGGGCATTCGTTCAGGGGCTGGTGGTTTTTCCCTTTCTAGCTATGCTGCTGTAGTTAGTGCTGCCGGAGTCACATGCTACATATTCGGGACGACAACTAGCTACACTTTCTCTTTTCTCTTGTGTTGATGAAAGCCCTGATTTTCGTGAGCAGTGCATCAATGTATATCCTCTAAGCCACGCTTAATCCCTTTTTGAGTCTCGGTCCTTTCAAAGTTTATTCCTCACGATAATTAGGGATTTTCCTTTGCCGCTGTCGCCCCTAGGCTGGCTCGGTTGGATATGAGAAGACGGTATAAGATTGCAATGCTGCGTTGAGACGTCGTATGAAACTTGACTCCCTCAATCGATTTTTGATCTTTTCAAAGAGCTTCAAAACTGTTATTTATTTCTGCAACTCCATGACAAAAATGCTACAAAGACTTTCTCCCGGACAAGCCAAACCAGTTACGGTCTGCCAAAGCGTGGGGTGGACTCCTCCCAATTTGCAAGGCTTAGTCCTTCAGCCGCCGATCCGCACCGGGAGAACTTTATCCTGATGCAATCGAACTGCAAATGAAGAAATAATGAAACAGATTATACTCGGGTTGGAAAAGAGGAAGGATGAAGATAGGAAGTCCTTTTGTGGGATGATTGGCGTGTGGAAGCTCTTCCACGGTTAGCGTTCTGCATTTAACGGGTGAGTCAATCACCATAAATTAAAGCCGACATCCTTTGCAGGGTTTTGACACTAAATTATTCCTTCATCAGAGACAGACATCTGTCAGCGTCGTGCAGATGCCGGATTTACATAGTAATGGGAACTCTGACTGAAGAACCTGAACGGAGAGCGGGTCGTGAAAGGGCCGCCGTCGAAATCCTTTATTTCCTTAATTGCAAACGAGAACTTTAGGGAACCGATGTCATCCCGGAGCCAGTCACGTCACGCCTGACACCGTCCCGTCCTCTTAATTCGGGATAAAGAAGGAGAAAAGGGTTCTGAAAACGCTTCGACTTCACGCCAAAAAAAGGCAAAACTCTCCTCAGTGACAACTTAGAGACACCAATTAACCTAACACGGATGCCTTTGGACCGTGGGAGGAAACCCGGAGTACCCGGTGTAAACCCACGCAGGCACTTGAACTGAACACACTGAACTGGTGTTGCGGTGCATCGAACCATCTTTAAAGAAATCCATGAACTTTTTGTAACGAATTGCTGACTTTCCCAGCCGACAGATCGTCCCACAAACAGTGCCTGATTGTAGACGTGCTAAAGATCTGCCCAGGGAATGCCTTATTAATGCAAGCCCTTATTTCTCTGGGACCAATTATTTCCCCGGTAAAGACGGCAGCTAGCTCTAACGGCGTGCTATTTAATCCCCGTGACTCAGCCGCCTTGCCTTTAAGTGACGGTTCGAGCACGTCTCGTCCCGCGGCCCACGTCACTGGCTCCATCCGCCCCTTCGCTCACAGCCAACTGCCTTCCTGATCTTTCAGCAGAAGCCTCCCGTTGTTTGATAGCTGCGTATCTGTATCAGCAATATCACCGAGACCTTTGGCAAAAACTGCTTTGGTTCTCTATTCCAAAAGGGTTTTTCGGGTTCTTCTTGGTTTCCCTCTCCAAGTTTTCTCTCCAAACGCGAACGCCTCGGTTCGCTCCCATTCTCTGTTCTGGATAAGAAACACTTTTGGTTTTGTCCGTCCCGAACCCTGGTTATGGGCCATGTTTTCATGGTACTGAGAAGGCACGGAACTTGAATATCAGCCTACGCTACGCTAGATGGCAACGATTTCCGTCCAAGCAACGAACGCGGCGATTCGATATACTGTATCTCGACCTTGTGACTTCACAACGTAATGGTTTCACCGCCTGTAGAGCTTCTCCTCTTATTGTTCGGGTGGACGACAGAGACGATGTGCCCACAGTCAAACGAAGAACTCTGCTTTGGTTTGATTAAAAATGTGTGGCCCGGGTGGACCGCAGGAGAAAAAAGATACGCTCTTTAATAGCTTTCTTCTCTCCTCAGATTGAAAGCGAGCCACACAATCACTCAATAACGAAGTGAATCTGGAGAGCGAAAAGTCACGGATCATTGGTGCAACTCCAGGCACCCTTGTGCCCCTTATTAACTGAGCTTAGACCTCATTCGGGAGCTCAGGTGTGCCAGCCACGCCGCTGATCTCTGGCTTACAGATTAGCCTTGAAATCCAGGCTATAAAAAGCCAGGAGGAAAGAAAACTTTTTTTTTACTATGGCCATTCCCGATTCATGGTGGACCGTCAGATTGAAGTCTCTCGCAGGGCTCACTGAGGACGGCCGATGGGTGTTTAAGCGCTCCGTTTGTATGGCTAAATGACCCAAAGCTTACAGGGGGAGCTTCTAAACCCGAAAGCAACCAGGGCCTGCTTGTGCACATCTGATAATGAGCTGGGAAGAAACTGGAAAGCTGGGCGATGCAAAACGATTGGCCACGCCTGTATGGTTTTGACGGAAATAGGACGAACGTCAGGAGGAATTCCAGGTCCCTCATCCAGTCTCAGTTGCCCCCTCCTCTTTCTTCTCCTTAAAGACTTGGCGCAGATGTGGCAGATATCCCCGGAACGGCAGGTGTTTTTCACCGATACCGTCTGGGCGCATCCCGAAAAGTCCGAAAGCGAATCGATTTTCTTTATCCTTCAAAGATCTGGGGGATTTCCCTCTTCTGTAAGCATCCCGAACCCAAACCTTTTAAGGCTCATATCACGGGAGGACCCGGGGGCATCACCGGTCCCACTTACTTACTGGTTTTAAAGTCAGTTTCTTCCCAGGTTTCTGAGCAGAACCATGAAACAAGCCCCTAGTTCTATCTTTTCGGAAAGCTGGAGTTCAATCACTTCATCTGTTTAACAAAATCCCTCCTCCGTCCACGGAGGAACGTCCGAGTTAAGCAGCATGTTCTCCAGCTACCTGAGTACCTTGGAATGAATTGCGGTCGGCCTCCGGTGATCTTGTGTGGACCGTGTAATTTGCAAGCTGAGGGAGGATCACAGAGTGGCAGTGATGACCCGTGACCCAGGTGAGCTCGACCCCCGGACCGTCCCGAACCCCTCGGCCAGAAGCTTCCGGGTCCGCCCACGTTTCTTCGCCGAAGGAGCTTTTATCTGAGTGTTTCGGACGGGGAAGCGCTGCACGATTACCTCGGGCGGTCGCCATGGTTACCAGAGAGTTCCCACTCGAAGTGAAATTACAAATTATAATGCATCCCACGACTCTGCCTGCTAAGTCCTCGAACCAGGTGTGTAAAGCTGTACCGCGATAGCATTAACATGCACCGGGGAGGGCTTCTCTCCCAAGGCCATGCCCGTTTCTATTACAGAGGAGCAGCTGTGTTTATTCCGGTAAGGAAAAGAGCCAGGAGGGTTGGAGGGTGAATCCGGGTTTAGTCCGGGCTCAATCCGGACCGTATGCGGAATGCTTCCCGGGTTATCGGCGCAGAAGAGCGGGTCTGATTAGAGTAATCAAGTGTGGCAGAGGAGGCAGAAGGGCTTTAGAAGGTTCGAAAATCCTCCTCCGCTTCACAGTGGTCGTTAGACAACCCCAGCCCAGCAACGCCACCGCTAATCACCTCCAGCTAGCAGCCTGTACGTTGGCCGACTGCTAACGCGTTCTGAGACCAAACAGCCCGACAGGGAGCCCAAAGCTTCTCTTGCACCCGGGCTTACAAAAGCTCAAACGAGGCTTACACGTAATGACGCTTGTTCCGTTTGGTGCCGTCCCAGCTTTTTCGGGAAAAGGCTTAAAACGCTGGAAGAGATGTTTACTAAATCTGGGAATGAATTAGAGGAGAAAATAAATGCCATATCTCAGGTTTATACCTCCAACGTGAAAGACAAGGCTTTAAAAATAACATTTGCATTCCTCACACCTAGCCCACTTTGTCCCGTTCCTTTATACATGACGAGAAAGTAAAAATAAAATCAGTTTAGTGTACGAGCTTGAGCTACGAAAACAAGCGCGCCGAAGGTTAAAAGCAAAAAAAAAAAAAAAAACCAGAATGGAGAAGCGACCCTCTGCAGAAGCACAGCGAGCAACACTTACTGCTGATTTTCTTTTTTTCCCTCCCCTTGTTCCCTTTGCCCTCACCGGTGTTTCACCGCAGGGCGCTAATCGGATGCACAGTGGGACCATCTGAGCACCGATTTGTCATTACCACCCGCCCCTGGTGGTAGGAGGTAGGTGGTGTTTAGCGAGACCCTTTAAAACGTAAAAAAAAAAAAAATCTCTTTTTTTATGCCTATAAATCTGGTCTGTTAAAATGTTCTTTCCCTTATTTTTGAAAGTCCATTTGGAGGGAGGTTAAAACGACCGTAATTCATTTGTGGGATTTGGAGACCTCTCTGGCAGAAATGTGTAACTGCAGGCTGGGAATGCATATTTACTGTCATTCTAAAGGTTTTAAAGTTTGATTTCAACCTTCAACCCAAAAGTCGATGCCCAGGTTTAAAGTTTGTACCTCACAAAGCATTTTTATAATAAATAAAGTGATCCCGTTGTTCTTAAATTATTCAATCGCGTGTTAGGCTTTGGCGGCCTCTCTGGTAGAAACGTGTTACTGCAGGTGACCAGGTGGGGAACGTTTCACATCACAATAACGACCACGAGGGCAGGATTTAGGCAAAAGAGTGTTTTAATTTCCATTCTATGCTACAAGTACTTACAATATTTACAGTAAAAAAGACAAAGAAAGCAAAAAAAAGCAAGCAATTAAGTCATTAAAAGGTTTTCAGACATCTTTCAGAATCGTGTTATTATGTGGAATAATACGCGTCGGTATAGCACCTAAAATCACTGGGGTTTAAGTAGTGGTTATGATTTATTTTGTCTCTGTCGTGACGCAAAAACAAACGGAAACGATCTATGTATATGCTATTTTATTTTGTTTCCTGTTGTTTTAGAGGTAGGCTATGGCTATAATTCTTTATAATACTGAAGTAGGGAGTCGTTAGATAAACGTAACCTAATTAAAACAGTGCAGTTAAAAAATTAAAGGTTATTCATACCAGTTTCCCAAGCAAATCATCAGCTACTAACCAGCTAATAACCTCGGAAAGTGAGTTTAACACGCTCATATTAGTGTTTATCGTACCCGCACACACCCGGTTTTAATTGTTTTTTTTTACCCCCAATCTGTTTTGACAGTTTAATATTTTGTTTAAAAAATACAAGGGAGACGAACAGTGTATAAAAAAATACAGTAAAAGGGATTTATTCGCAAAGCAACGTCAACTTTGTTTGAGAGAAACAAAGCTGTACCAAGAAACTAAAACCAAAAGGTTAAAGTAAAAAAAATAAAAATAAGCAAACGAGGAAAGAAAGAAAATGTAAATAAAAAGGAGGGTAAAGAGCAAAGGTGTGTCCAAACGAAAGGAAATGGTTCCAAACAAACAAAGAAAAAGGAAACGTCAACATAAAAATGAAACTGGTTAAATAATGGAAATGCTTAAATTAAAAAAAAACAGCGAGGGGGGAAAAAAAGAATAAAAAAAAAGTGCAAACTCGAGCATTTATTGTTTTCTAACGAAAGAGAAAGTTGAAAGTAACTTTTTTTTTTTTTTTTTTTTTACAAAATAACAATAGAAATCAATTTTGATTGATTTTTTAAAAAAAAGAAAAAAGGTACTTAATCTGAAGCGCACGTTTAGAGAAGGAAATAAATCCCCGAATGTAGCGTTTGTCCGCGTGATTTCATTTTAATAAATGAGCAAAAAGGGTGTCGCGGTGCTTCTCGCGGATTTGGGCAGCGTTTCATTTGTTTATTTTAGTCCTATTATTTTGTGTAACTTTAAGACCGAGTCAGTATTGCTATAAAAATGGAGCGTACATTATATATTTTATTTTATAAGCATGTTATGAGCTGTGTTTAAACATTAAGCCGTTATTGCGAACCCGTTTTCTATTCTATTCCCAGAAGTTAGAGCGCAGTAAGGCCTCTGCACCGGCAGAGGGTGCTGAAACTCGCTTTTCTGTGTCATGTTTTAAAGTCATAAGGGCCACCAATTTCACAGGGAGGCGCCACCTGCAGGTATCTAAGGTGATTGCGTTCATGTGTTTTATGTACATGCCCACCACGGGCCCGCCTGTGCACGGATTTCGGGGCACTTATGCCATCCGCAGCGTTGATATTGCTAATAATCGGATAAGTGATCACTATGGTATTGCTGCATAAAAGAACTAAAACAGGACCAGTGGCTGGAACATGAGGGTTCTGCAAACGGTGGCTAAATAGTTTTGCACATGCTCATCCGAAAACGTCCCGAAAGATTCCTAAAATGTTCTCATTGCTAGTATTATTGCCGGTGTAAAAAAAAAAAAAACGAAGAAAAAAAAAATCAGTCGTCTAAGTTGGCATCAGGTGGAAAGAATGGAGTGCAGCCATAAAAACAGTCCAGTCAGGGCTACACCAGCGACCCCGCCCGAGTCTGGGCGGGCACCATGACTGGCACGGCGCCCATGCGCTCCAGAGCTGCCTGGCTGACGGCGTACGAGTGCGTGCGACCCGCGTGCGTGTGTCCGATGCCAGGCGGGGGCGTCCCGGGCTGCGCCCGCTGACCCGCCGTGCCGTTGCTCCTCGTCACGATGGGCGCCGAGTTGGCGGTGACCACTAAAGTTTTAGGCGCCGCCAAAGTGTGCCCGCCGTTGGCGTACGCTCCGCCCCCAACGGTACCAGGAGCAGTGCCCCCGGCGGTGAAGCTTTGCCCGTCGTAGCGCGTGTAGGAGTTGGCATCGTAGCTAGCTTTGGCGTTGTGCCAGTAGCGGCTGTTATAGGTGTTGGTGGAGGTCAGTGTGTCGTTCTCTGAGGACGAGGCGTCCGCCTGGAACGCCTTCACCGAGGAGGAACGCTTAGGAGGAAGATCATCCTCTCTGAAAAAAAAAAACAAGCAAACAAAATAAAAGCGCGTTTTTAAAATAAAATCCAATAAAAGTTTTCATTCGGAACGTGAGAAAAGTGCAAATGAGAAAAGTTATATATTAGAAATTATTCTAAAAAATGTTTTTTTTATTATTATAAGTGTATTGACTTTATGTTGTTTTGAGTTTTACATGAAATAAATAAAATAATATCAACATTATTCGACTCAAAAAAACGTCCAATAATCAGAAACAAAAACACAAGACTGCATGTGAGAGAGTTAAAAAAAACCTCACAAATAAATAACAAAAAGGGTTTTTTTATTCACTTATTTTGTTTTAAGATGTTTTATTGTTGTTATTATTATTATTATTATTACTATAATTCTTATTATTCTTATTATTATTACAAGATAAAAACACACTGGTGCGAATGAAAAAAAAAACAAAACAAAAAAACGTGAGCTTTAGTGCAGAAAATAAAAGAAGCTAAATTTTGTTAAAAATATTATACGGTTTAATAAATTTAAAGAAAACATTAATGAGTATTATTAAAGGTTTATATTTAAATAATAATAAACGATCTAATATTAATCAAAGAAAAACATTTAGTGACGAAACGTAACGTGTTAAAGAATACAAGCTTTTGATTTTAAAGAATTTTAATGAATTCATTGCTTAATGTTTATGGAATTAATTATTATTTTAGGGGAGTATTAAAGGAGTGTAAGCAGCTCAAGAAATATTTATATTTTTAATATTTAATATTTAATAACGGAAACATCCTGACCTGATCTCGTTGGGAATGTCGTCGTCTTCGTAGCGATTTTTGTTCCTCCAGTAAAAGAGGGTAACGACCACCAGCAGGACGAAGACGAGCGTGGCCAGGACCCCAGAGACAACGGTACCAGCGACCAGACCCACGCTCTGAGGCTGAGCTACAGCCACAAAAAACAACAAACAAAGATCAACAACCAGACAAAAATATCAAAAAAGATACCAAAAGCTCGGGAACAAATTTACTGTAAACCAGGCGGCAAATTAAAAAAAAATAATTTATCACTAAAAATGACCAGTTCCCTCACAGCCATATTTGAAATTAAGTTTAATAGTCAAAAAGTAAATAACCAATAAAAAATAATTTAAGAAAGAAAGAGGAAATAACGAAGAATCGCTTATAAAACAGGCAAATAATAAAGAATAAACAAGTGAAAAAAGTTACAAAAAAAAGCAATTATTAAATTAGAAGGCAATAAAAATGATAGAATATATAATTAAATATGTAATATACAATAATTAATAATAATAATCATATTAATAACATTTAACTAATGTAAATAGATTTGTTATTATTATTTTTCATATTATTAATACGATTATTATTATTATTATTATTATTATTATTATTATTATTATTAAGTAATGTATGTAAAATATGCAAATTACAAAGTCATTAAAAAAAATCATTAATTAATAAAATATAAATAGTTTATAAAATCTTTTTTAAAACCCTCCCAAATAAGGTGCTAGTTTTCTTTTCGCTGTTTTTAACTGAAATTCAATGAACAGGTACTAATAAAATGGTCTAAGTTAATTGTATAAATAATAAATAAGTACAAATAATAGCTTAAAACAATGAAAACGTATCACGTGATCAAAAATTAAACACAACACAAATAATATAATGTTACAGGTTGTCGATAGCATTATAAAATACATTAAATAAATAAATAAAAAAATGGAAAAAAAAACAAACAAAATAAGTTAAAAGTCACAAAATTCCCAGTTAAGTGTAAATGTTAGATGTTATTAATATAAATGCCGTTCATTCATGAAAAATAAATAAATAAATAAAAATTCACAACACAGTATTGATCGTATCACGGGTTTTTGTGACTCACTACCGCCCCCTATCGTCCAGGCCCGTATGCATTTTGTTCGAAAAAGTCTGGATCTTATTGCGTCACTTAAACAGGGCGCTGGGACTCACGTGCCACCACCTGCAGGTTAATTTGGCAGCTGCTGGTTCCGATGGCGTTGGTGGCGGTGCACTGGTAAAAACCCGAGGAAGCCACGCTGATGTTCCTCAGAATGACGGAGCCCTGCATCTGATCTGAAAATCAATTTCATTTTTAAAAATTTATTTAATTAGGGCAGTTTAATACACTGGCTTTACTTATAATTTGTACTCATAATGTACTTATGATTAGTTTTAATAAAGCTGTTTTAACAGAAAAAAAAATGGGCAAGAAAGCGCTCCAGTTTAGACGCAGTTCTGACTTCTTCCACTAGAGGCCGCCACAGCATTAGAAATTAGATTGCAATTAGATTACACTATTTGGAAGGATTATTGTATTTATTTCTTTTTTAATGTTTATCTATGTTTGTATTGACAGACAACCCGGTGTAACCGGGTTTAACTTTAAAAAAAAAAACAGAGCTTGTGCGGTGGAAATGGATTAAACGAGGGTAACGAAGGGCACCTTGCATGGCACTGTGGGGCAGTTTAGGTATGGAGTCCACCTTCTCCCAGGAGTAGGTCGGGGTAGGAATTCCCTCTTCAGATCCACAGTGCAGCGTGACGTCACTCCCAACGTCAAGAGAGCCCTGAATCCGGCACGTGGGCAGAGACGGAGGGACTGAGAACAGAGATGGAACAAGGAGCGGGTTAACCAGCAGAGGGCGCCATTCTGCTTCTGTTTTATACACGGTAATTATCTTCTGGCATTAATTAATAACCGATACAAAACTAGTAGATAGATTTCATACAGTCATTAAAACAACAACAAGAAGAAGAAAACGTATAATTTACCTGTTAATTCCGTGTTTTTATTTATTTATTTATTTATTGTGCTTTTTAAATCAGTTATATTTGATGTCAGTATTTTTAATGGCTTTCTGCACAGACTTTAGACTTTACAAAAAACAAACAACCTACTAACGAGCAGCATTTGGTGCCGAGCGGTTTCGTACCCAGCACGGTGAGGCCGATGACTCCGATATTGCGCCCCCCGCGGTCTGGGAGGTTATTAACCAGGCACTGGTAGGTTCCGGTGTCTGCCAGCTGTGTGTTGTTGATGAAGATGGAGGCGCTGGTGCTGGGCATCGTGGAGACGAAACCGACGCGCCCGTTCATCCGGTTAGCCAAACTGAAAACCTGACCGCCCTGATAAATAACGACCTGCAGGGGGCAGAATTTCACACGGCAGAAACAAGGGAATAACGAATAAATAAGAGCAAATCAAAAACATTAAGATTTAAGCGTTTGTAAGCGTCAGTCTGTTCGGGGCTTTAAAGGTGCAATAAATAAAAATGCATAGACAATAACATATAAATCATTAAAAAAAAATGTTTCATTAGATTTAATATCGCTTACGTTTTCGGAAACGTAAAATAAATTTTTTAAATAAAATTTCAATTTGAAATAAAGAAAAGCTACTGTTGAAATTTTATATGTAATTTATTGTAAATGAATTGTAATTTTTTTTTTTTTAGATAACACGAGATATCATTTTATTTGTTTATTTTTATTCGTTTTTATTTTCAAAACGAATTATTTTTATTCTCCAAAATCTAGAAAGTTAAACTTTGGCTCTGTCACAAAGAGCTGTTTTGTGAGGCACTTCAGAGTGTGTGTGTGCACCTCCTGTGCTCAGTGTGGGGGCGATCACGAGACACACACACACACACACACACACACGCACACACACACACACACACACACACACACACGCACACACACACACACACACAC
>JAUZST010005564.1:0-15485 GCA_034779995.1 Parotocinclus haroldoi | reverse complement strand
TGGTCAACCCCGGTGTCTGTCAGCTGCGTGCTCAAAGATGATTGGCCCCTGTTGTCAGGCGGGTGACAGTTAGAATCTTACCTGTCTCGTCGTGAGAGGCTGAAGGCTCTTCCTGATGCTCGGCATCGTCCCGCCCCTCTGCCCTGCACGATACGAGCCGGCTAGCATGGAGCTCAACCTGAGCACCGCTTTCTAATCGAAATCAGCACAAATACATGAGCGCGGCGGAACAGCTGCTTGCACAGTGAACGGAGCAGCAGTAGGGTGTCCGGCAGAGCGGCGTGTGGCCTGTGAGGAAATTTCCTGACGACTCCAGCGAGGCTCTGACCGAGGGAGAACATGGCGGAGCACCGTGCCGCCTCCGACTGCAAGCACAAAGCGAGTCTGAACTCGGGCGGCTCTCTGTCGGGGAACGGGCGAGCTAACAGTCCGACAGCGTGCAGCGGCGGCAGTGGCGGCCTGTCCGGGGGACTAACTCAGCCCGCGGGATGGCAGTCCCTCCTGTCCTTCACCATCCTCTTCCTGGCCTGGTTAGCGGGTTTCAGCTCTCGGCTCTTCGCTGTTATCCGATTCGAAAGCATCATCCACGAGTTTGACCCCTGGTAAGTACTTATAACGTCGGGGGAAGGTTTGTGTCCTAAATCTCAGCGTGCTTACTAAATAGTGCACTCATTTTAAACGCGGTTTGTTAAAAAAAAAAAGAAAAAAAAGTGAGGTCCGAAAGTGCGCCTAAACAATCCCAAGCCGTTCGATTGATTTCAGAATGACAGAACGCACGCGGGGGTCACGGTGTTCCGTACAGCTGCACGCACTCGGTCCACTTTTCGCGTCAAATGCGTCGACCAATCGTCCTAAACCCCCGTGCAGTTTCGCAATCGGTTTAACGGAATATAAACGGGATCGTCAGCTGCCCTGTGCTGTGCACCGTTACTGTAACCTGTACAGTTCACGTAAAGGATCGTATCTGAAAGAGCGTTCATAATCCCACTTATTATTAAACCCTAAACTGCAGTGCAATTGAATGGTGCCCAAGCGACACTGTGCGGTTTTGTCTCTGCTCCTGTGCACAGTTAGTAGCCACATGTCAGTGTGATCTCGCACCCGCTACAGAGCACTAATTGGGCAGCTTTATCGTTCTACGAGTCGAATTTGAAAATGTGCTTGAGGTATCCAGTTCATATTTGAAGTCCCACATTGCCCTGCAGTGAGATTTCAGATACTGATCACCTTGTTCTAGGCAATCAATGCCCGACTCCCTGCATGGAACACAATGACTAGTATCCAGGTGCCCTACAGTACAGTACAATACAATACAACACAACACAACCTCCCTTTGTATTAATTAAGCCTGAAAATGTAGTTGAGAATGTGTTCTGACCTCCTGACTAAGGTAAGGTCAAAGTGTTCTGTACGATCGAACAGACTGTCCACTCGCACAGACCCAGACCTGGACCTCATTGAATCCCCTATGCATGTCTTCCTACCTTCTCACTCAGTCTATGGAACAGCATTATTAGTAAGTCCTATGTGGAAAGGAAAACTGAGGGAAAAAAATCGCAAATGTTTTTGAACCGCATGCCCAACGGTCTCAAACACGCATCAGGATCTTGGCTGCGTTTCAAGCCCTGATTTTATTTGGATTTAGTCACTTAAGTTGAAAACAATAGGCATTACCTGCTGTATGGAAAACTGTATTTAGTAACAGGACAAATGTGGCAAGTCTAATGCTGCAAGTGGTGTAACTGTAATCTGTACACCAGGGGTGTGCCATAGTAAATCGTTCTCCATAATACCGGTATCATTTTTTAAAAACTATATTAAAAAAAATCCATATCGTGATATTCCGACATGTTTACGCAACGATGTAATTTACACGTAGGATGACGTACGTCCATTGCGTGACTCAAAGGCAAAGCAATAGATATGGCGGAAAGGAGGAGTGTGTCCCAAAAAGGGGAGCAACGTCTGTGGCGTAGAGGTGGTTTGGTACAAAATATCATATTTACAAAAAACTACAGCGATATGTAAGGATTCATCACCTCGAGCAGATGCACACTGCTGAGCACGAGAAAAGTCAAGAATGCAGTAGAAAAGTATAAAATCTATCTTGTTGCTATTGTATGTTACTGAACTCCAATGGCTCCCTGTCGCTGCTCGTATCAGATTTAAGACTCTGATGCTTGCTTACAAAGCTAAAAATGGGCCCGCGCCCTCCTAACTTGCAGCACTTATCACACCCCGCACCGCACCCCGCTCACTCCGGTCCTCTAGCACTGCTCGACTGGTCCCCCCGTCTCTCAGTGGACGAGGAAGGCATTCATCTAGACTCTTCTCAGTTTTGACTCCTAAGTGGTGAAATGAACAATCAATGTCTGAACAGCGGAGTCTCTGGCTATCTTCAAACGCCGTTTGTAGTCCCATTTATTCCGCACTTATCTCAGCTGAACCCCCCCCACCCTTGTCTTTCTGTCTCTTAAAAAAAAACAGCACAACCGTTACAGTTTCAGAAGTGTATTCATGTTTGATTCCTCATTATTAAGAATGGATTATGTTACTGATGTCTTAAAGCACTTTTGTAAGTCGCTCTGGATAAGGGCGTCTGCTAAATAATGTAAACGTAACGTGTATCGTTATCGCAGAAGTACCCTCAAATATCGTGATGTTATTTATGGGCCGTATCGCCCACCCCTACTGTACACCTTAGATTAAAACGGCGTGTGTGTCTGGACTACTCACTACACAGCACACTAACCATACAGTCACAGGTGGCTTGAGCATTAAGGTCACAGTGCACCATACACTTTTTGCAGATAAGCAGTTGTGACATCACAGCAGCGTTGTCAATTCACCAGGAGGACCTTTTTTTATGTAAAACATGTTTAAGTTTTTAAGTCAGACTGGAAATACCAGCGATGTGACTCACTGTATGGAAAGCTGTTAATAGTAAGCATGTGCCCTACAGCACAGAGAAACCAGCTTAATGTTAAAAGCTTGAGCTTTCGTGGAGAGTTTTCGCATTGAGTGCGTCGAACCTCGAGGTAAACCGTCTTCGGCACTGCCGCTTATATTGAACCATTGCAACATTTTGGACTTTTGCGGAAGAAGACCCGTTGAAGAGCGACGAGTCTGTCACTTCCACAATAAGCATGGCAAAGTCTACCGTCTCGAGCTGGCCGTGACCATTGTGTTACTTCAATAACGACTGACTTTTGATGGAAGATGTTCCGAGAAGAATGTAAATAAAAAAGCTGAGCTCAAATTGACCTTTTTGTGGCAAAGAAACTAGTGGGGCGTATTTGAATGGGATCGTGGGTGATGTCGAAAAAATTTTTGACATAAATATAAACCAAGAAGGTGAAAAAAAACCACACAAAGTAGTTCATAGTGAAGTTCTTTGGTAGTGCAGATGTTAAGATACTGGACTGTAGACCAGAAGGTCCAGGTTTTTTTATACCAATTCTGCCAAGCCAGAAAACCAGTCAGTATCTGGTGTGACCATCTGCCTCACACAGTGCAAAGTTGTGATATTGTATCTATTAAGTGTTATTATGTATTAAGTGTTATATACCGGTTTATAACACTTAATACATAATACATAATAATGTATTGACGATATATCCTCCAATGGTTTTGGTGTGTGTGTGTATATGTATGTGTATATGTATGTATGTGTGTGTGTGTATACATGCACACACAATTGTGTGTGCATATGTGTGTGTGTGTGTATGTGTATATATATATATGTGTGTGTGTGTGTGTACATGCGCGCGCGCGTACACAATTGTGTAAAGTTGTATTAAATCGCTTTGCTGATAACGGATTAGATCCTGTTTTGCTTACAGAACTCAATTAGTTATTTGATACATGGATTAAGCAAGGTGCTACATTTAAGGCACTTAGCAGACGCACTCTGTGCAACTTACAACTTGTACAGTCTTGCAATCCAAGCAGTGGTCTTAAGGACCTTGCTTAAGGACTGTGCCGTTAGGCTACCACAGTCCCAACAATGTGCTATAATCATTCCTCAGAGATTTTGGTTCATACTGACATGATGGCGTCGTGCAGTTGTTGCAGATTTGTCGGCTTTACAACCCTGATGCAAAGGTGCCTTTTCATCACCTCCTAAAAGAAGATTATCTGATTGAGATCGGGTGACTCTGCAGGCCCTGCATGGTCCCATTTAGAGAGGAGTTGTGCTTTGTGACACGGGACATTATGATGTTGGACGTAGAACGTCAGATGGTGGGACACACTGGTCGTGAGGGGCTGGACGAGATGAGCAACAATACTCAGGTAGACCGTGGCATTTAAAGGTTTGTATTAAGAGGCCCAAAGTGTGCCAAGGAAATACCCCAGTCTGAACTGTTGCCACAAGGCAGGGTGGATGATTTAATTTAGTTCATGCCAAATTCTGACCGAACCATTTGCAGAACGAGACTCATCAAGCCGGCCATCTATTAGCAAGTTTTGTTGTAGCCTCTTTTCCCTGTTCTTAGCCGTCACGAGTTGCACCTGGTGTGCTTTTCGCCTGCTGTAGCCCAGCTGCTTAAAGTTGTGATGCGTTGTGTGTTGAGAAATGCTCTGTAACTGAGTGCCTTACCGCTGTGACATCTTGCTAGTAGCACCCGGCAGGATTTACCTTCTCAAACGTTTAAAGTGTTCAAAAGGCGATTTTTGCATGACCTGTTTTGGAATTGTTTCTTCATTCCATTGTGGTTGTGTGCAGGCAGCGAGTAGGGATTATTTGTGTTTATATTCCGTTGCGTTTGTTTGTTTTTTTGGTTCTATGGTGTGTGAATTGTAGCTTCTCAAGTCTGTGACCATGGTTACGCCAAGCCAACAAACATTTTGCCCATCTACCTGGTTCTTGGACGGTAACAAGGCCATAAATGTACACAAGCCGAGGGTTCTGTTTGGTGAGGCACCACTCCAACCATCCTCATGTATTACGTACATAAATGTATATTTATTTATTACATTCACTTTGAGTAGCAGTGCTCAAAGTTCTGCGCAAGACCTTCTTCCTTAATGCTTTCCTCCCGTCTTTTCTTCTAAGGAAAGCAGGATTCGCTGAAAAGGTCATGTTTGATGATAGATCTGATAAATGGCTTTTTCTTGCATCTGTGATATGGAAATGAATATCTTGCTTTTGAAAACGGGTTTGTATTTTTCTGAAAGGGCACATTGACGCTGCACACATACTGAGCTTGTGAGGGCTGTGACACGGTTCACAGTTCTGTATAATTTATGCCTCCACAATGTCACAAATATTTAATGTGAGCCAGTAAATACAGTACAGCAAGAATCTCAAACCTTTTATTTAATATCATTGCAGGCTCAAGTCCTGTAGGCAAGAAATAGAGTAACTGAATACGGTATCCCCTTCTGGTGTTTGGGGAAGTGAGCAGGATTTGACGGTGGATGAGGAAGGGTTGCATTGATGACAGTGGCACAGAGGGACTGAGCTGCAGTAGTCAATTTTGAGGACTTCATCAGCAGAACATGGCTCAACGAGGACACAATATAGATGCATCCTGGGCGACTTGAGCGTCGTCATGTATAAACGATCAGCAGCTATTTATTTCTGAACTCAGCTGAAATGGCACGTGCCGTTTGGGCCAGGCAAGTGCGAATGAATCAAAACTGATATGCAACCTCGAAGGGATGAAACCCTGCCCCTTTCGGTTATCACATTAATGCACTTTATCAGCTTAATCCTTTACAGGGTGGGCAACACGATGGGTAGCCCGGCTGCCTCACAGCAACGTCCTAGATTGGAGCGACCTGGGTCTTTTCTGTGTGAGGTTTGCAGGTCTTCGTCCTCGAAATGGCCACTGATGTCGATAGCAATGTTAAATAAGTCAAATAAATGAACAAACAAACCTTGACAGGGTCTCTCTCGCAAGAGAGCCGGTGTGTACTTCAGCAGCACAGGATGCAAGGCAGGAACAACCCTAGACAGGGTGCCATTCCATACACACACACACACACACACTAAGGCCACTTCAAAGTAATCTGTTAGTTTAAGGCATAGCTTTGAACTGTGGGAAGAAACTGGAGCACCCAGAGCAAAGCCACATGGACATGGGACGGACAGGCAGACTCCACCCAGAAAGAACCCAGAACGCTGTACCTGGGATCAAACCCAGGACCTTATCGGTGTGTGGTGGCAGTGCTTATGCTCATGATGATTTTCTTTATTTACAGTGGAGGAAAATTAATATTTGCTGCACTGCTGATTTTGCAAGTTTTTCCACTTGCATAGAATGGAGCGGTCTGTAATGTTTTTCATCATAGGTGCGCTTCAGCTGTGTGTGACAATCTAAGAAACAAGAAAATCACATTTTATTATTTTAAAATAATTTCCATTTTATTGCTTTAAATGAGCATTTGATCACCTACCAACCTCTCAAAGACCTGGACCTGGCTCCTGTTTTGTACTCATTATCTGTATAAATTGCACCTGTTTGAACCGGTTACCTGTATAAAAGCACCTGTGCGCACACTTTTGTTATTAGAAAACAAAAGAAATGCAAGATGACTGTCAATCTTTCTCAGCCTGTGGCTCCATGTGAGATCTCACCTCAAGGAAGAATTACGATTCTGAGAACGGTCATGAATGAGAACACCGTCTCAACTGTGAAGCAAGCGGACAAGATGTATTGAAGGGAGGATGGATGGGGTCATGTCATGAGATTTTGGCCAACAACCTCCTTCAATGCTCTTACTGAAGGAAGAGAAGGGTTGTGGCTGGGTGCTCCAGCTCGACAATATCGAAACACACAGCCAGGGTAACTAAGGAGTGGCTCTGTAAGAAGCATCTCAAGTTCCTGGAGTGGCCTAGCCAGTGTCCAGACCTCAACTCAGTAGAAAATATTTGGATGGGGCTAAAACTCAGTGTTGGCCAGCAAACATGAAATATCTGGAGAAGATCTCTGTGGAGAAGTGGGACAAAATCCCTGCTGCAGTGTGTGCAAACTCGGACAAGAACTACAGAAAACGTTGGCAAACACAGGTTTCTGTACCAGCGATAAGTATTTAATACACTTTATTACAGGTCTGTAATTCTTATTTTCCTTACCGGTAATCAATTTCTCTTAGTACTTTCCCATGTGAAGTACCAGTCTTCATATTCCCTCTGTTTTAACATGCTATTGTGTGGAGAACTCAACCCTGAGCAGCTGTCTGTCGGTTGGACACATTTTCACTTGAGAGCAGACAACATTGAGCAAACAGAAATCTGAGTGCAGAAAAACTGTTCGGTGCGAGCAAAGTTCATGCCACCAGTCTCTTTCAACACTTGGAGTACAATCAGTTTGAATAGGAACAGTGCATGGCTCAAAAAAGAAAAGGGGAAAAAAAAAAAGACTGACAAGTTCCGAGCCACAAGTGCCTCCACAAAGCAACTGTCAATACACAATATGAAGGATTCGAGAAAATTGAAAGACATAGATGACGCCTGTTCCTACCACATCGAGAAGGATGTCGTTCCCATAGCTACAGCACAGTCGGTTCAAATACCTCGATAAAACCTTATACAGAAGACGCACTGTCAGATTAAAGTTATCTTCAGCTTTTCACTTCAGAGTCAATCAGAACCAATTAATTACAAAGTACAAGAAGTACCAGGAATTTCTCTTGGTGCAGGTGTCAGCATAGAATAAAAAAAAAAAACTGAACGTAAAAACATGATGCGTTGACCTTTGTAAAAATGTGCGCTGATTAATAGAAATATGAAATAAAATCCAAACGGAAATTGACAGTACGTATAGTATATGTAGCCATCAGCAAATTTGCATACTGAAAACTAATTGATATGCAAAAGTGCTTTGCGGTGGGTAGCGCATGTGTGCAAAAACAGTTCAATCTGATATCATTCCTATCACGTTTATGCTTTACTTTGGACGAAACGCCGTAAACAGAGACGCGTCACGTTAGTATTGGCTGGAAATCAAGTATCCGTTAGCTAGCAGCGTGGTCCCCATGTTAGCTGTGCGGAGTTATTTTAAGCTCGAGAATGATAAAAGTAAAACAGCCGAGTGCAACGTATGCATCGCCAGTGCTTCAAGAGGTGGCAGCATCATATCGGTCTGATATCGGCATCTTCAGATATTCAAGTTTGCAGTATCAATATCGGCGATTTCGAGCATGAAAAACGGCATCGAGGCAGCCCAGGTTTTTCTCTGCACGTTGCACGGTACATCTCCGTCTGGTTTGGATCTGCATTTCTGCCCATAAGCGTAAGGTGCAATGTGCAGATCCAAACCAGACGGAGATGGAGGATGTGATAACAGACTATGTTGCGACAGTGCTTAAGGCATCCCAAATTTTTTTGAGCTGACGGAGAGAAAAACAAGCAAATAAAGCAGATTCCAACCTGAAGTCACTGAGTAACTCCTGTTTTTTTTTTTTTTGTTTTTTTTTGTGCGTGTTTCGCTCCAGATTGGCACTGGTCGTTTCAATTCCTGTCACATATGCAAACTTAAGTTTAACAGAGTCACTGTTTGAAGTGGAGCAATTGGTGTAAAGCCAGTACAGCAGGGGAGAAGGCACACAGCCCTGTAAAGCACCAGTGGTGAGGGAGAGCAAGGCCGAGATGTGGTCAACCACCTTGACGTACTGCTTCCTGTCAGGTCTGGAAGTTGTGGATCCAGAAAGAAGGCTGAGGGAGGTTCATTGAGGTGTCACCGTTTGTCAAGGAGAAGATTAGGAAGAGTGGTGTTGAAAGCAGAGCTGAGGTCGACAAACAGCACACAGGTGTAGGTTGTTCAGTAGGTCTTCGTTGTTGCAGGATGTAGGAAAGATTCACATTAAAAGCATGGTTTATGACCCTATACGCAAATAATGATGGAAGATGGTGGGGAACGGAGTGCAGGCGTTGTGGAGGTGAGGACATTGCAACATGTAAGTTATTAATTGGTCGAAATATTCAAGAAATAACCATAGATGGTTAACCATTATCCGGCGTTAACAACTACAGTTGCCTCCCAAATTAATTGGGGTAATATTTTAGATGGGTAGATTTTAATTTAGACTTAAACATTTGTAGTGCCAGCCAAGTGTTGCAATTGTCTAAACTTCTACAACTAGTTCTGGCTGAGTCGTGTCACAAGCTGTATGAAAAGGAGGGGGTGGACTGGTGGCGTACACACACACACTTCCCAGTGCTCATCACTGCCACAATGGGACGTGTTCCTCATTTAACTCGGGAGGGTGCAAGACGTTCTGTATGGCGTACCATCGTAAAACAGGTACTACCTGTACAATTACATTTAACCTATTCCAGAGGGAAGATGACCCCTCCCCCGGTCATCATGGTTAAGCTTCGAAACTTGTTTAGATATGATTGTAGAGCAAAATGCATTACACCTGAACAGTTCGGGTTCCTGCTCAAGGGCACAGCAATGAGAGGTCGGCAGAGCTGGGATTTGAATCTTATTAGTAGTTCAGAGCCTCGATCGCTGTGCCCCGCTGTATTTCAAAGTCATCGCCTAACATTTCAGGGTGAGCCCACTTTTGCCAACACATTTTTTTGTCTCGTTTAACTTGAGCCCTCTGTTACTGTCGAAGATCGGTACGTTTGCGTTGCATTTTGGGCGAAATCCTTTTGGCTAGTTCCTTTGTTAAAACCACAACAGGCCATTCTAAATGTAGGCTTTTACGGCTTTGGAAAACCTTTTCAGTTAAGAACAATGCTTAACGAGGAAAGATCTGTTTTGCTTTACTGACTGAAGTTTTAACAATTACAACAAACAATAATGGGAACAAAAAAGGATCTTTTTGACTCTGGACGCTGTGACTTATTACAGCTGGTCAAATTAAAAAGAAAAGGTTTGGCACGCGTTTTTACTGACCTAATCTGTTCTGCTAAAATGTCATTTATTCTGGTACTAGGAAGGTATACCCGATAAAGCGGCCGACACGTAAACGTAACCATAGGTGCTATGGTGTCTAGCAGTAAAGTACCTGTATTAAATCCACCAGTGTTATCTTATCTTAGAATTGTGGCAGCATAATCGATGGTTTTTTTTGGGTTTCCAGTAAAAAAATCAGCACATTCCTAATACCCTATCAAGAAGCTCCCGGGTTCAATCTCAGGGTGGAGCGGTCTGGGTCCTTTCTGTGTGGAGATGGCATGTCCTCCCTGTCTCTGTGTGGGTTTACTCCGGTTTCTTCAAACAGCCCAAAGGTGTGTTCTGTAATTGATGTCTCTAAATTGGCCCTTAGTTGCGTTACTGTGTTTGTGTGTGTGTGTGCCCTGCGATGGGTTGGGGCTCTCTCTAGGGTTGTGCCCAGAGAAGTCGGGTGGGCCCGCAACCCCGTGTGGATTAAGGTAAAAAGATAATGAATGAATGAATTATTATATATTTTACTATGGAGTCCTTTCTTATTGTTGAAAGAATTTTTGTATGCGGTGTGTCTCCAGCCAGTGGTACAGTCTGTTCACACAAAGCCATATGACAGTGCTTGCACATATGATGTAATCATTGCAAGAATTCCAAAGAAATTACTGGTCACATAAACCGGTGTTCTGCATCAAACTGACAGATAATACCAGCAGCAGACAAAAGTCTTTGGTGTTGCTAGAGAAGACCATTCAAATAAACGTTATGCTAAGTACAGCAAGATCTGTCGTTTTGGCCAGAATGTGAATTTGGCATTCAAATGCAGGCCTAACGTATGTACCGGAGAGGCTGCCAAGCACTCCTTTTGTGGCTCGTTTCCGAAAATGTTGGACGCTTTGGGTTCGAGGCATGACTGGACCATCAATTCTAATTTCACCTATCTAATCCACTTTTCATATGGGTATTGGTGTAAGATCTGTACTGTGCTGCACAGATCGACTTGCGTGAAGGCTTTTCAAATCCTGCATTGGAGACGCTGCTGACCCATGGATTATAGTGCCCTAGTTTCACCAAAATCCCAGCTTTGGGAGTTAATAATTCATTTTTCATGCTTTGATCTCACTTTGACCTTTTTTTTAAAATAGAATGTGTTAAGCAGCGTGGAGTTTAATTTCATTAATAGACGTGTCATGGTTGAATTAACTAATGATATGAAACCGCTTTGATTTCATATGTGCCTTTCATAAATTGGTGACATGAGTGTAATTTTAATCCTTTAGCTTTAGGGAACATGAGCAATGTACAAGTTTTGAGAAACTGATTTTAATTCAGCCGAGTTTGGTAGCAAACCGCAATTAAGGCCAGTAGTTAAAAAAACACAACCTGCTATGATGATATTGCATCTAATGCAGCAAGTGTGTGTGTGTGTGTGTGTGTCTCTCTGTCTGTGTGTGTCTCTGTGTCTCTGTCTGTGTGTGCGTGTGCGCGCGCGCACCTCTCTTTGTCTGTCTGTCTGTCTGTCTGTCTGTCTGTCTGTGTGTGTGTGTGTGTGTGTGTGTGTGTTGCCCTTGATCCAATATGGTAGCTTTTAAGACGGCCCCCATGTTCCAGACATAGCCTAAAAGATTCAGGTATGTCATTTTTACTGTTGTGGTGGCCTGTGGCTTTTGACTCACCCTGTAGATCACCAATGACCAGCCACCAGGATTCTGTGAGCACTGATGAAGGATGGCTAACACAAACTGTGCAGCAACAGATGAGCTGGTGTCTGTACTGAATAATCTAAATTATCCTATAAACCAAATGTCAAAGCGGAATTCGAGACTGATCAGTCCAGGCAACGGTTTTCCGATCTGCCATTATCCAATTTTGGTGAACCTGTGCAAGTTGAGTTGCCTGTTCTTAGCTCACAAGAGTGCCAACCAGTCTTCTAATGCAGTAGCCCATATGCTTCAATGTTTTACTTGTGTTGTATGCTTACTTATTATATGAATGGAAGATATTAATTATCTTCCGCTGGTAAGCGGGGGGTCGGGGGCCAGCCAGTACCCACCTGGCAACGCTGGGCGTAAGGGCACAAACAACCCTGGATTGTAGGATGTGCACACAGCCGTAAAATAAAGGGCCACTTTAGAGACATTAATTAGCCCATCACGGCTTTATTTGGATTGTGGGAGGAAACCAGAGTACCTGGAGTAAACCCACACACACACACACACTTGGAGTACCCAGGCCACTCCTCCCTCTGCTTGAACCCGGAAACTTCTTGCTGTGAGGCACCGAGCCACTCTGCTGCTTACAGAAGATGTTCTTCACACCCAAACATAGGCTCATTTACGTCACAGTTTTGGAATCGGTAAGAAGCAGAATTGGAAACGATAAAATTGCGGCTAATACTAAGCAGAATCGATGTGTCGTCACATCAGTAAGCCGAAACCATTTTCTAGAATTGGTTGGATCCATTGTTGTTTATTATAGAAAAAGTAAATTTGTGTGTCGTTCAAACACCCTGAGGGCTTGGCCCTTACATTGTGCAGTTATTAATGCTCTCCTTCAGGAGAAAATGTTTTTTCTACAACGTTTGTGACTGTACTTAACTGTTGTTGTTGATCCACTTGCTAACAAGTAAAGAGTGTAAGGGCCCCCGTGAAGAATCTGGATGTTGGCACCCACTCCAGTTCCCTCTGTGTCAGCAGGTCTGCTGGTGTAGATTTTCATTACTGCAGTTTGTGTAGTGGCTCAACATGGAGGCCTGATCGTTTAGGAAATGAAACGGCGCGCCACAATACAGTGAATAGATGCTGTAATTTAATGGCCAGGATCAGGGGAATAATGCATCTTTTGTTCGCAGCGATCTGAGCACTTTTTCGATGGACATATGGCCGGCCAGCTGTGTCCAACGTTGCAACCAATTGTTTTCAGAGATAGTATTAAGAACAGCACATGGAATTGTTTTGATGCTTTCTGCTGAAACCCGAATTCAGGTTTTGCATTCAGTGTTACAGCCTGTGAACGTTTACTTTTCAGTGAGTCATTTAGCAGACACTCTTAAAATTACGATTGATGCAACCTTTAAAGTCCAAGTAATTGTAGTTTTAGGGTCTTGCTTAATGTGACCCAACAGTAGCAGGCCGGCAAAGGTGGGATTTGAGCCCTGGACCTTCTGGTCCATAATCCTAACCCTAACCGCTAGTCCCACTGTGAAAAGCCTCAGAGTGTAGGTGCCAGATAGCTCATGTCGAATTTGAAGTTTTTGTGGGTGTGTTTGCAACCCCCCCTTTGACTGTGCTTGGTTAAACTCCTGATCAAAGTGTTTCACTGCCTTGTGCCAGTTGTTCCTGGGCTACGCTCCAGATCACCACGACAACCTTCCTCCAGGATGAAGCACTTGGCGAAGATGTCGGAATGCAGGAAAAATGCTTTCTGAAATTTGAAGAAAACAATTTGTATTGAATTAAATCTAAACGATCAGTTGCCTCTAACAAGTAAAATAGATTCCCCTGTTTCACTCTGTGGTGTTGTGAAGATTTGTTAATGCGATGAAATGACACGATGAACCCTTCTTATTTAGATTTTGTCAGCGATCCAGTTTGGAGGTTTATACCAGGTGATGAATGAGGCTATCATCTAGCCCTTGCTAATTGCGATTAAGCATTTCAGCCATAACATCGCTCGTAACTGCTGGCACAATGAAATTAGAATAGCACCGATTTACTTTACATGCAGTGTACACTGTTCACAAAAATTAGGGGACATTCAAAATGAATATGAAGCAATTAAAAAAAATAAGCATTTGATTTTGTTTCATTAAGCAAGACGATCAGGAGACTCATTTATAGTGATTGAGTAGTAAGTGACATTCATGGAGGTAAACTTACTGTTCAGTAAGGGTGTATGGTCACCCAAGAGTGCCAAACACGCTTGACAGTGATGGGGCATGGACAGGATCAGATTGTCCAGCCACTTTGCCACTTGCTCCAGCTCAACAAGTGTTGTGGGAGACACTGGACGGTTGGCCAGGTGTCTTCCCAGCAAATTCCAAGCACGTTCAGATCATGATTCAGGTCTGGAGAACGTCGGGTCTGTGAGTTCGAATTGTGCCTCCTGAAGAATTCTGCTGATGTGATGTGCATGGGTGGAGCCTTGCGTTATCCTCCATGAAAAGAAAGTTGTTTCCAACTGCTCCAGCATAAGGTACCATGATAGGATAGTCCTTAAGTTCCAGAGACCAGTCTATTAACCGCTAGGCCACTGCAGTCCCTGACTATGAAGACTGGTTAATCATACTATTGGATGGGGGGAAACTCCCTATTTTTAATGCCACTATTGTTTATATAAAGGGTATCTTCACAAGAAAACTGCAGATAAACGATGTCAGATACCACTGAAAACACAAGAGGAACGCTACCATTTACACAGCGTCCGAAGCCGAACTGAACATTACTCCCTCCAGGAAACGCACAACACCGTGGTTCTTCAGTTACAAGCACACACCAAAAGCATAGAACCAAAAGAGCCTAACGTGTTTGGTTAATTATAAACCGAAATTACAATAACTTGCTGGCTGCACACAACCTAGAGGGAAACAGTCCACTTGAAGAAATATTAAATTACACAACAGGCAATGCAGTATCACATTTTAATGTTGCAGATTTTGTTTTCGAAACGCAGCACTAGCTAATTTCATCCAAATTAAACACATTACTGATAACTGCGGTGTGGAATCCTGGATAAGGTGGCTCTTCCTGTTTCGTTTCAGGCTCGTGCTAAATTATCCACATTAAATCTTTTTAATTAGCAGCTTATTTAATGTGCCGCAAACCTTATACTGATTGACTGAATAGCTGATATTCTGTATTGTATTTTGACATCTGCACATTGACGGTGCTAGTTGAAATAAACCAAGGTCTGAATTAGTTCGTTTTTATGATTTTCTTTTTATAGGAAATGTAAAAAGTGATGTTCAGTGTTCAGGCTCTCTCTTCACTTTGCGTGCTTTACGTTGATTTATACTTGTTTACAGCTTATTGAAATGCCATGGCCTTATTTCCAGGCACCAGGTCTCGTTGATTAAAAAGCACAAAGAGAAATGGTTCAAGGTCTCAGTTTCTGAGCAACGCACGCATGCTGGATTTCTCAGATCGCAGTGATTCACGCTTGGCCAGTTTGTTCTGCCTGCACTGCTTTTCTGCTCATCATTAGTCTACTGTTCCTTTTCTGAGGTCATGGCTGCTTTCAGATCTGCTTTTATATCCTCCCAAATGCTACATGTCCCTTAAACAAGTGGCAGGTTGTGAAAATTGGCCGCACCTTGTTTTCATCTTTGAGTGAGCTGGGTTTTTGTAAGTGATGATGCGTCTTTAAGAGGCGTTAATTACGCCATCATGCTGCGTCTTGGGGAGAAGCTTTTTTGTATTAGACAGATGTTTGCGTGTTTACGAATTCTTATCTGTAACAACTGCTGTTGTACTTTTTGGTTATTGTTTTGGGGTTAAAACTAGCAGTATCAGCTGAATGTGTACTGTAGCACGGTGGGTAGTCCTCGTGCATGCATGCATGCATGCATGCATACATACATACATACATACATACATACATACATACATACATACATACATACATACATACATACATACATAC
>JAUZST010005563.1:0-15486 GCA_034779995.1 Parotocinclus haroldoi | reverse complement strand
CTCGTGCTTATATAAAAACTAAATTGTGCGCAGTGGTCGTTACGGCTTCTGATCTACATAGCCATTTACAGCAGCTACACGCCCAATACCTTATTATTGCACACATAGTGCACTATATAGTGCGTATGTATGTTTTAACTTCTCGTTCTTACTAGGGCCCCTATCAAGAGATTATGAAGCCATTTGGGATCGAGCCACTGAGAATGCCGTCCTGTCTGAGGATGGCTGCTGCTGTCGGTGTAAATAAGCAAGGGAGCACCGCATCGATGGAGCAATGTATTCGACATGGCAGAGGCACAACCGGCAACACAGTAAAGGTATGAAATTTTAGTACATGAACGTTCAACAAAGGCATTTTGGAAGACATTTCCCCCTGGGTGGCAAATGTTTTTGTGGCTTTCTTCAACCAGAAGCTGCTGTGGGCGTCGTTATGGTGCAGTGTTTCGTACAGGACTTTTTGTTTTCCTACCGGTTTTGCTTAAGGCCCACCTTCTTTTTCCTGATTGGCTCGTATGCAGAATAGAGCTGACTTTGATCGTGCCGGGGAGTTCCAGGCCAATCAAAAGACCAGCAGGAATGTAGTCTGAACCAATTGTATCGCGACAGGCTGAATTCGGGTGGATAAAACAAGTCCTATTAGCGAGCTAATGCTATCTGACGATGTAGAGGGTAGATGTCCATTTGGCAGACGTGTTTTAAGCTATTTTACAATATTTGTTTGGCAGCTTTTATTCAAGGGGGTATTTGCATTTGGGAAGATTTTGGAGAAGTAATGTTACTTCCATAGCTACCTATATGACATTACAGTAAGCTAGCAAGCACTGCACTGAAAACTGATCTTCGTTATTCAGAATTAGGTTTTTTAAAAACAGTCTTGTTCTGTAAGGAATAATTTTCTCTGGCGTGATGTAAGGACTGTTAACAGACTGAAGATGTGCAGCTGTCACACACGAGCTACACTAGCGTATACATAGACAAAAGTATTGGGACACGCCTCTTAACCATTAAAGGTGTTTCATTAAGGCTCATTGTCACCGTCGCTGTGCAATCTACGTTTACAAACGTTTCGAGAACTAAAGCTTTCATTCTAAATAAAAAAGCTAAATGAACTGGAGAGTATTACTGTAATAGTAATACTCTCCAAAACCCCCCACATTCCCACAGACACACGTGTTAGGTTTATTGATTACTCCGAATTGACATTGACTTAAGTAACAAAAATAGTCAAATCTGGTCTGCATTTGGTCCCCACAATGATATCTAAAGATTTGTTTTTTTATTAAAAATCGACTGTTCAATAAATTGGATGAGATACTCAACACTTAAATAGCTAAAAGTAGCAATGAAGTGTGAGTTAATGTAAGTGTTTTAAGCATGTTTAAGGTTATATAAGGTAATGGTGTGTGTACAGTAGTATATATATATATATATTCAGCTCCTCGGTTTGCATTTATCAGAACATAACTAAGCCAAATAAAAACCACTAACCGAGCATTGCACCTAATAAGTGTGAATACATCCTAAATTTTCTTATGGCGCTCAGGCGGAGTTACGGCTTGTGGCCATCCCATGGTGGTAGTGGTTTTATTGAGGTACGGGAGACTGCATCATAATATGGGCGGCGTCAGCGTTGTTATTGTGTTTAAGTATTGTCATTTGACCAACTGTTGTGCTTTCTTCTTCTTCTGCAGGTGTTGGAATGTGGAGTGTGCGAGGACGTGTTCTCACTTCAAGGGGATAAAGTGCCTCGACTCCTGCTGTGTGGGCACACAGTGTGCCATGACTGTTTGACTCGGTTGCCTCTCCATGGCAGGGCTGTACGGTGCCCTTTTGACAGGCAGGCGACCGAGCTCGGTTAGTAAAGATCATGCTGGTGTTTCACAAGAACAGTTTATTTTTTCAGTTCCGTTTTTTGGCTCCTCACTGGCCATGCTTTTGTATATGCTCACACAGTCTCATTTCACAAGGTGAAGAGTTTAAACAATGGGGACTTACAGGCAGCAGCTAATGTGTGCAAAATGATTGTTATGGAAGAACAATATTAAGTGTTTCATTAAAAATACTTCTAACTTTTAATCCTAACCCTAGTATACCATCACCAATTTTGAATACCATCATATGGCGGAGCTGCTGTATACTGGCTCGTACAGGGGTTAGTGCTGTTGCCTTACAGCTCCAGAGAGCCAGGTTTGAGTTCCAGCTGCTTCACGGGACTACAGAAACACCCAGTACAAAGCAGATACCTGATTGGCTTTTTTTAACACTTTGGGGAGATGATGAAATTCTACTCCTCATTTCAAATACAGACACTTTCTGAATTAGTGTAAAAACAATGCAATTATTTTCTGATAAACGAATCGTAAAGTGATTGTATCGCAAACTGAGGAGTTTTCTATTCAGTGGTACATCGTCATTTTTTCCATAAAGCCTCTCAAGAACCAAAAATGACGAATACTGATATTTTTTTATAAGGAATAATGTAAATTGAATGAATCTCTTGCAGATCCCAGAAACTCCACACACTGCATAAGGATTTCTATGCGTTAATGGAGTTCTGTCGTACAAGAGCTCCCTGATTTATATTGGGGATACATTCAGACAAGTTAAATGTATCACAATTTTTTATCTTTCTATCTATGTATTGCACAGAATCGAATTTTCCATTAATGTTTACAACACGCAAATGAACCTACAGCTGGCCAAAATCATTAACACCACGCTTGTTTTATAGAAAAAAAAATTCTCAATTTCATGTAGTTATTAATGGATTGACAGTGAAAAGTAAAAGCAAAACACTTACTCTATCGGTGAAACTAAAATTCAGATAGCACTTTCTGCTGAATGTAAATTTACCGGGTTCATGGTATTGACCCAGGCCTCCTGAAACAGACACCTCTGAAATAAACAGCAATGGATTAATACACACACACACACCTTTTACTTTTTTACCTTTAGGGGACTCGGGTGTGTGGGGCTTAAAGAAGAACTTTGCTCTTCTGGAGCTCCTCGAACGGCTACAGAACGGTGCCTCCAATCAGTCCGGCATGACAGAGGATGCCCTACGAGAGATGGGAGAGGTTGAGTTTTTTCCTAATACTCTAAAATACTATCGATCAGGGAGGTCGAAACTCGCGTTATAATTGCACAGTTTATAAAATACAGTACAATACAATGAAATAGAATCAAAACAAGTGAAAATAACGTCTTTTGTTTGCTTATTATAATTGTCAAGCCATTGGTAATTAACCGATGGTGATTAAATGGCTCGTTCTGTTGAACTCCAGAGGTTCTAACGTGTTTCAAAAACGTTTAACCTAAAAACTGTTTTCATCAAAACCTGTATTTGAAAATAGTTGCTTAGTTATGCTTTCTGGCTAGAAAGTTCTATGATGCAGTACTATTGCTATTACTGCTCGTTAGTGCTCTCTGTAATAAAGTCTGCAGCCTCTGTATGTTGGTGACCGTGTTTACCATTGTTGTTTTCCCAGTGCATCATCCGCTGTGACGAGGACGAGAGTCACACCGCATCCATGTACTGCACGGTGTGCGCCACGCATTTATGTGCTGACTGTTCTCAGCTCACACATTCCACTCGCACGTTGGCCAAGCACAGACGTGTACCTCTGGCAGACAAGCCACACGAGAAGACCCTGTGTCCACAGCACCAGGTTCATGCTATTGAGTTTGTCTGCCTGGAGGAAGGCTGCCAGCCTGGTCCCCTCATGTGCTGCGTCTGTAAAGAGTATGGCAAACATCAAGGTCATAAGGTATTTAGAATCAATCCCAAGTGTCCACTGTCAGGCTTTC
This sequence comes from Parotocinclus haroldoi, assembly GCA_034779995.1. Taxonomy (NCBI): domain Eukaryota; kingdom Metazoa; phylum Chordata; class Actinopteri; order Siluriformes; family Loricariidae; genus Parotocinclus; species Parotocinclus haroldoi. The sequence goes on along the minus strand of JAUZST010005563.1, from coordinate 11,679 downwards.
CTTTTTTATTGTATAAGGTTTTATGTCTATTTAGTGAGCTATAAGATTTGCATGTTAAAGAGAAACATATCAGAGTGCGTTATTTTTTTTTTTACTGTCCAGCATGCAGTTCTGGAAGCTGAGGCAAACCAGATCCGGGCCTCAATTTTGGACATGGCACACTGTATTCGGACCTTCACTGAGGAAGTGTCTGAATACTCCAGGAAACTTGTGGGCATTGTGCAACAGATTGAGGGAGGAGAACAGATTGTGGAAGATGGCATAGGCATGGCTCACACAGAACATGTAAGAACGCATCCTCAAAGCAAAAAATTGCAATAAATAAAAGCACCTTATGGGAACTGCTTTAGTTTTTAAAGCAATGAATCATGCATTTCTGCGACATTTACATTTAAGGCATTTAGCAGACACCCTTATCCAGAACTTAAATCTTATACAACCTTGCATTTCAAGCAATGGTGGGGTAAGGGCCTTGCTTAAGGACCCAACTGTGGCAGCTTGGCAGAGGTGGGATTTGAATCCTGGACCATCAGGTCAAGAGTCCTTACCCGCCTTAACCGCTAGGCTACCGCAGTGACATACATATTATTGTGTAAAAAGTATTAGGCCACCATTAGATTTTGTTTTAGAAAATATAATATAATGACCACATACTGTACATGTATAACATATATTGAAATTGCATAATACTCCTTTTTTACTGATCTTCGACCCAGTCTTTGTGAGCTTTAGTGTAGTGAAGTATTTTCATCCTGTTCTAAAAAAGACCTGATTATCCTTCTTCTGACTGTATAAATATCAACATGGCATCACGATGAAGCTGCTTGATGTTGCTATTGCTCACACTAAATACTTGTCATTGTCACCCATGGAGGACGGGTCCCCTGTCGGGTCTTGGTCCTCCCAAGGTTTCTTCCTACTACTTTCAGTGAGTTTTTCCTTTCCACTGTCGCCCTATGCTTGCTTAATTTGGGATTGGCCTTTTAAGATAATATAATATTGTAAAGCTGCTTTGAGACAACGCACCATTGTAAAAAGCGCTATAGAAATAAATTTGAATTGAATTGAATTGTCATTGTAGCTTATAGATTGTCTACATATATCATTATTATAGAATACAGGAGGAATGTTCCACAACACACAGTGCAGCATCCCCTGCTGTATACAAACTGGTTAGACTGCATACCATGCTAACCCATGTACCCCATCAGAAGTGCTAGCAATGGCCATAAGAGCATCAGAACCGGACCTGCGATACTGCGATTAGGTCGTCATATTTGCTGCTGTAATTAACTATATTAATCTTTCCTCTCGTGTTCCTTTGAGGTTCCGGGCACGGCTGAGAACGCTCGGTCCTGTGTCCGTGCCTACTTCGCTGACCTGCACGAGACATTATGTCGTCAGGAGGAGATGGCCCTCAGTGTAGTGGACGCCCATGTCAGGGAGAGGCTGATCTGGCTCCGGCAGCAGCAAGAGGACATGACCATCCTTCTGTCTCAGGTGTCCACAGCCTGCCTCCACTGCGAGAAGACACTGCAGCAGGTATAGCCAACATGAAATCTCCTTATATAAACATCAGTAGCTTTCAGTACCTGCAGTGGTTTTTAGCTACATTTGTCGGGTTACACGTCAGCGCTAAGAAACTTTTGTGTGTACAGGATGACTGCAGGGTGGTTTTGGCAAAGGAGGAGATTAACAGGCTACTAGAGACTCTACAGAAACAGCAGCAGCAGTTCACAGAGTTGGCTGATCACGTCCAGTTGGATGCAGGAATCCCTGTCACTTTTACAAAGGTGAAGGCAATTATTCTAAATCATTTCAGTACGAGTTACAGACCTGCTGCTTCTTTGTGTTAGTGGACAGTTATATGGGCTTCTACTCAGATCACTGGACTGGCTTTGATCCCAGATGGGGCTTTTAATGTGGTCAGGTTTTGTATGGGTTTGGTAAAACCTGTCCAGGCTGTACCTCTGCCTGCACCCAGTGAATTCCTGGTTACACTCCAGACCCTCCCGTATTACCCAGAACAGGATAAGGAGGCAGTAAAGCAGGATGCTTTGTTTTGCTTATTTGAATAGTACAGTGACATGAATTGTACCGTAGGACAACCGCGTGCATATCGGCCCCAAGATGGAAATCCGAGTGGTGACGCTGGGTTTGGATGGTGCTGGCAAAACGACCATTCTTTTCAAACTGAAGCAAGATGAGTTCATGCAGCCCATACCAACTATAGGTAAGACCATTTAAAAATGCAAAACATGCCGAGTTCCGATACAGTCACCGTTAGATTATATATATCATGTTTCAGCTATGGTATAATGATCATATATAAATATTTATCAGTCTCTAATATAATATAGACAGAAAATACAGGGAATTTGTATACAGTAATACAAAATAATTAGAATAATGTATCAAAATGAATACGCAGCAATAACAAATAAGCATTTGATCTTTTTTTAAAACAATAACATCAGAAAACCAAACGATTTTAATGTAAGGTGTAATGAAGGGTGTTCTGTAATGCAAATTAGATGCAAAAACAACTTTTATTTAATTGGTGAAAATGCACATATAAAAGGCTGAAAGTGCTGGAGAATCTGAACAGTTCCCTGTTCTTGAAAATGAACATCCTCCAATTTTCCAAGATTTGCCTAAATGCAAAGCTTTGAGAGCCATGGGACGTCTTGAAGCTGCTCAAACACAGACAACAGTGGCAACAGCACTTCCCAAAGTGTTATTAGCAGACTGTGGAATCACCCTCAAGAGACTGGAAGAGTAGGAATAAGATTAGGGCAGGGTCGCCCATCGGCCACAAAAGCAAGAGATGACCACTACTTGACCTTATTGGCAAGAGGGAACAGGCACAGCAATGCAACAGAGTTGTGGGGACAGTTTCTTGCTGCCATTGGACGGAATATATTCACCCAGATCATACGCAACCAGCTCCACGGCGACCAGTGGTAGGCATTCCGCTATCTGCTGAACACCGGAGAATCCGTAGAAGGTAGGCTGATGGGCATCATCATTTTACCCGTGATGAGTCCCAGTTCAGTCTGCAGCCTAACAATCATTGTGTCCTGATCTGGCATGAACAAGGAACACGGAAGAATCGACGTTTCATGTGAGAAAAGGAGTCCTTCGTTGGTGGTGGAACCATGGTTAGGGCTGGCATCACGTCAGATACCATGGATGAGGTCCTGCACCCTATAGTGGTACCCTATACTGGAGCAGTTGGAAACAACTTCCTTTCCATGGCCGACTAAGCAAGGCCCCATCGTGTGCATCTGGTCAACAGCATGCTTCAGGAGGCATGAACCGAACGGATGGACTGGGCAGATTCTCCAGACCCGAATCCCACTGAAACATGCTTTGGATGTTCCTCCCACAAGAGCAAGAGCGGCAGAGGATTTCACAAGAACCACTGGACAATCTGATCCTGTCCATGTCCCGTTGCAGTGTCTGTGTGTTTTGGCAGATTTAGGTGACCATACACCCTACTGAACAGTAAATATGGGGGCACTCTGGTCCAGTTTTACCTGCTTTTGTTCGCCCCCATGAGTTCACCCCCTTGCTACTCGATCACCAAAATTGAGTTTGCATGTAATTTGCAGATAATCAAACAACTTTCTTTAACTTTTCATTTGCTTTTCAGATACTGTTTAATGAAATAAAACCAAATGCTTTTTTTTTTTAATCGCTTCATATTCATTTAAAATGATCCCCTAATTTTTCTGAGCAGTTTATTTGGCCACCCCTTACACTAGAGCAAAAGGATCATCTGGCAGCTTCATTGGGATGCATCAACTTGACCCTGTTTGACCAGTTTGCAGCCTGGCTGTTGAATCTTGATCAGAAACTGACTTTTTTTAAAAGGGGAACAAGGTGAAAAGACTACGATCTGAATGAAGATCAGTAGAAAATATACTGCTTGCATACATTTCAAAATGAATATGAAGCGATGTGTAAAAAAAAAAAAAAGAAAGTGAGCAGTGTAGTATAATGGAGTGACAAATTCAAGTTTGCAGTTTTTGGGTCAACAACCATATAGATCTTATATATAGAGAGAGACTTTTTCACAGTAATGTGTATCCGATTTTTCCTCTGATTTCACTCAACATATTAATCATCATGGTCCTATTTCAGGTTTTAATGTCGAAACAGTTGAATACAAGAATCTGAAATTCACCATCTGGGACGTAGGAGGCAAGCATAAACTCCGACCCCTTTGGAAGCACTACTATCTGAATACACAAGGTAACAGTGTGAGGCTTCATCTAACATTTACACAATTCAAAACTCATTCTGCTTTTATTTATTTTTCTGTACGTTCAGTTTCTTTTTAATAGGTTTAGTGACACTAATCACAGGTTTGCATGTTTGTCTTTGACAACTTTTCTATTTGATTCACTATGCACAGTCTTAAGGTTAGAAATATGAAGTTGAAAAAAGGGGGGGGGGTGCATAAATAATTCATAGTTTTAAAAATATAGTGGCTGTACTGTACTTCTTGGGATGTGCATCATCTGTGTCCATCTTTGTCCAGTGTAGCCTTGCTTTACACACTACCCACATCTATTCATGTTGTGGCCATCTTTGTTTTCAGGTCAAAAATATACATTATATATAAGGGTTGCTATTATCAGTTGTTTCAGAAATCTGTGGGATGTCTGGGTTTATAGATTTATATCCCTTACAGTAACACCGATTACTTTGTTATTTAGTGTAATATCGATGAATAAAAAACACTAGTAATAGGAATCGTGAATAGACACTGGTCATATTTAGGGTTGTTCAGTAACGAGACTGTGGTTAGCTGCGCTTAAAAAATAAAGCTTTTGATATTTTATTAATGCCTTCATGTTGACAGGCCTAATATATTTATCGATACATACCTGATTTTATATTCCTTCTCATTACGTCCTCCATTTTGAAGTTTTCTCTTCTCCTCTGCAGCGGTCGTCTTCGTGATTGACAGCTGTCACAGGGACAGGTTAATGGAGGCCCACAGCGAACTGGCTAAACTGCTGACTGAGAAAGAGTTGAGGGATGCACTGCTGCTTATCTTTGCTAACAAACAGGTAAGACACAAGTGAAATGTGCTCAGGCTCAAGAATAGCTGTAATGGCTTCTAAACACAGAGCACAGAGAGGCAGAACAACAGAGAAAATATAATCATTATAGACCCTATATTGGGTATTGGGTCATTTGAATATGCGCTATAACACAACATACTCTAATGATTAGACTTTCTCAGTTGTTCTAGCTCTGTATAGAAGTGTAACTTTTTAGTTTGAGTGTCTTTTTTGCTGAATCCAACTTGCTTGTGTCCAATAGATCTGATCCTTGTGGCTCCCACATGTAAACAAAGTACAAACGCTGTTCAGTGCGCTGGAACTTTTTTTCTATATATTTGCAGACAGCAAAGCAGGAATGATCTAGAAATGTTGCCGAATATACGGTATAGCCTGGCCCTATATGGAACTGACATTACATGGATTTTTCTTTAACTTGACTTTCCCTGGGGCTAGATCTGGAAGCTGAACTCTTTTGCGTTTCTGGACACGTACAGTGCTGCATGTGTAACGTTGTGTCGTCTGTGCAGGACGTACCCGGCGCCGTCTCAGTGGAGGAGATGACAGAACTGCTCAGCCTGCATAAGCTGTGCTGTGGGCGGAGCTGGCACATCCAGGGCTGTGATGCGCGCAGTGGAACGGGCCTCCACGAAGGTCTGGACTGGCTCTCGCGCCAGCTGGTGGCAGCTGGAGTTCTGGACGTGGCCTAACGGTCTGTGAAGCGACACTCACACAAGACTGTGGTAAACGTGGCTAGCACTGAATGAAAGCTAGTAAAGATCAGATAAGGTCATCTTAGGACGTGCGTGCCTGCGGCGAGTCGGTCACGTAAAAGGAACACGCGCTGATGCTAGCGGTGAATGACCGGTAACGCTTCAGATATTGGTGGGTTCAATCTAATTCATGGTCTGATTCTAGGAACTAGCTTTTATTCATTGTTAGTCAGAGACAGGCCTGTTTCGTTCCCTCACTACTACCATCTGATTCACCGTAGTGTCCTGCTCCTCAACATGCTTAGCTAGATGTGTTCAGAACAAGCACTGGTGTACAGATCCCTTTAAACTAACAAACAAAACGGCTGAAGTAATCATCATGATTGATCCACGGCTTATAGCTAAATCATTATAGCTGTAAACAAATGATGGGGAAATAAACTGCTCACGAAAATGATCCCCCTGAGTTATGTGAGCAGTGTAGGATGTAACATGGATTATTAACAATGCAGGATGAAATTAAAATGATGCAGAACAACCTATAGGGACTAATAAGAAATATGTATTTGTTTTTTAATTAAAGGACACCAAGTACAGTCCAACAGAACACACATGGCCGCACTATTTATTATCCTGAAGCGAAGTGCCTGTAGACTATAAGAAAACGTCTACTGGAGAAACCCAGATAGCTGCAGCAGTCTAAAAGTGATCACTATGTGAGGTTACAGTCCCTGTATGCTCTGTAGCCAGCTGTTTTTTTTTTTTTTTTTTTTTAATACGTTAAATGAATTTTGGCTTGGAAAGAATGCATTTGTGCTATTTATTTATTGAAGATTGTGCTCTTTAAAAGCTTGCGTTCATGTAGGTATGGAATAGCAGAGATGTGTTACATGAAACACTTGTTACTGCTTATTTATATTTTAAAAGGCTGATATCAGTACTGTTTTCAGTCCAGGTGTGCTACCGCTGCGCTCAGAGGAACGCTTTGATCTAGAGGGCTATACCACCATTTGTAGGCTGGCGAGATAGCTGTAGGAATTACTCTGGGTTTTAGGATAGCTTAATGTTTTTAACGCCTGCAAAGCCCTCAAGCCTCAGAACTGTAGTCTACGGCTGCTTATGCTGCCGCTTTGATAGGCGAGTAAGAAAAATATAACTGGGGGGAAAAAAGTCAATGAACAGAAGGTCTTTACAGTACTTAAAGCAGATTCCTTTGCAGTAGGATTCATACTTCTTTTTTTTGTACAGAAACTGCAAGCTATAAACTGGTAAGCTTGGTCAGGGTCACAGTGTGCGAGCATGCACTCTGGTGCCAACTGGGTTTAGGAGTCACTGCAGTGATGAGATGGCCTATTGCTGCTTTGCCACTGTTGCTTGTTCAATGTCAGAGGACTGGCCAAGGTCGGAGTGAAGTCTGGGAAGCAGAGTGAAAGAAATATTCTATGGTTAGAGTGCCAGGGCATCGCAAACAATCGTGGTGCGCAAATAGGGATGAGCACATCTGGCCTGTGTCAAACAAGCAAAGTGTTTTGTTACATTTTGTTACAGTCCACTGGTGGCATGGCAGGGGTCGGTCTTGGAAGGCCCAAAAGGCTTCTCTAATCATGTTAAAATGCAAGCACCTTTCTGGAAGGCATGGCCAGGACATGACCCTGGGTCCCCAGGTTTAATATTGTTTTCAGAAATGATAAATGTAACAGCAAACAGAAGTTTAGTAAGCTAGAGTACATTGTTCATAACTAAATGATCTAAAACCTAAACATGCAGTGAAAGCCTCTTCATTTTCCCAACTGTGATTATATTACTAAAACCAAATGCTATATAATGCCAAATACTCTGTGGTATAGCCCTCAACTGTCCCTTATGTTAGGCTTTGTTTGATGCAAAGTAGATCAGCTACATGCGCATCCTTCTTAATATCCAGCGTAACAAAACCTGTTTTACGTTTCGTTTTCCTTTTTTTTTTTTGCTCTGGTGATTAAAAGTCATGGTTTTAAGGAACCATTCTTTGGTGTGAACATGTCACTCATTGCTATGTAATGTTAAAAAGCATGTGTAAAGCTTTTCATCAGTGCAAGAGGACGTTAGTTTGTAATATATATACATACATACATACATACACACACACACACACACACTGCTCAATAGGAGTTTTGGAATTCTCTTTGGCAAGCACAGCACACACCCACACGTTCATTTTGTTGTGAAGTGGAAGCTATTTGTAACAAAATCGTCGTTGTTATCTCATTAAAATGTAACATTGACAAAATGTGAAGCGTCTTAATCAAAAAACGTCTGTGCCTCTTAAACACAGCGGGTTTGTAAACAAAACTCTTTATTATACAAAACAGCGACAGAGCAGTCCAGCCGATGTGTGATTTACTTGATGGTAATGTTTATGATGCTGATGTCTTCGTAGGGCTTGTCGGTCTTCGGGTTAACCTTGACGTTTGAAATCCTCTGGACCACCTCCATCCCTTTGGTAGTCCGTCCAAAAACTGTGTGCTTGTTGTCCAACCATGGCTGTTGAAAAGGTAAAAAGGCTATTTAAGGATGCAGCAATAGCAATGACTGCATTTAAATTACTATATGGGTGATTACATTCTGTTAAACGGGATGTAGAACTAATAATATGTTTAAACAATAAAACATTAATATGGTACTGTACAATACAATCATTATTTGTATCTTTAATAAATCGTGAAACATTGAATGAAAACGAAAGGAACGTTACCACGTTCGTTATTTTAATGACTCGCCAACAATTATTCGGTGTCAGTAATATAAGGTTTGTACTGAATTTGAATTTAAATGGGGGGGGGGAAATCCCCCCTTAACCTAGCATCATATCTTATATCATATCATAACTTAATGTGTAGTGAAGAGTTACTGTTGAGAACCAGGAGAACTTTTTGCTCATCTTAACTGAAACTGTAGTCCTAGTACTGATAACATGGAAGTGGAAGGTGCAGGTAGAGGCAAACTGCCATTCAGGGACTTCATTTATATAAGATTACACTAACACTCGTATGCAGATTTGATTTCTTAGCTTTCATTTTCAGTTGTCTTTCCTTAAATTTGTGTCGCGGATAGCGAGGAGGAGGAGGAGAATTACACCATGGCAAATGGCAAATTGAACAAGTTTGACAACTCTTAATTGAAGATAATTAGTTACACAACTGGCTAATTAGTTGATTGCACAAGAAAGTAGGTGTATAGGTGTTCCAAAAGCCCTCGGTGAGTGAAAATGTTGTTTTGATTGAACTGGTTTTTTAATGATTGTGTTTTTTCTTTCCAATGAATTTAGTTCTATAGAGCTACTTTTTCTTTGTGTTGCAATTGGAGAGTGAACGAGGTACTTACCGTGGGGACCACCGTGAGGAAGAACTGTGAGCCATTGGTTCCTGGGCCTGCATTGGCCATGCTGAGGGTGTAGGGCCGGTCGTGCCTCAGAGTAGAATGGAATTCATCCTCAAACTCGCCACCCCAGATACTTTCTCCTCCCATTCCTGTTCCTGTGGGGTCTCCAGTCTGGATCATGAAACCCTGATATGAAAGACAGGTAGCCAGAGCTGCTTAGTGTGTAAAGACAAAGCTGAAAGTGTTCATTTACTGAGCGTAACCCTCTTAATTGGTCGTTTACAGGTGCAAAAATAATTGCCACAAAAAATTCTGACTGCTGTAATTTGACTTGAAAATCTTTGCTCACCTGTTGGTTTCACTACACTTCACAACACTTTATATAAATATTTTATTATTATTATTATTATTATCTAGGCATTTTATATAGCCAACATTTCAGCAATCCCAATTTTTTGTGACAGCCAGAACTGGTTTGGGAGCTTGTAAAGTCTGAAAACCGCTTTAATACGCGTCTTATGGTAATAAAAATGAAAAAGTAGCTGAAGTTAGGAAGAACAGTGAAGAATAACACACCCCCTCCCTCCAGCATGAAGTTCTGCATGCACATAAGCAAAAGGGTGCATACCTTGATGACACGGTGGAAAATGTGGCCATTATAGTAACCATTTCTGCTGTGCACGCAGAAGTTCTCCACGGTTTTGGGGCACCTGAAACACAGCAAGTAATACGGAAATCAGTCTAAAATAGCCACTGTATGATCTAGGACAACACCTATCACAGTATGTATAACAATATAGTGTGTTCGAAGAAATTCTGTTTGGTTTTTTTTGTTTTTTAATGGAGCCAAATATAAACAGCTATTTTGGATAATCAAATTGTACAATTAATTGTTAAATGAAATGCATTTAATCCCATACAGTGAAGTTACAGGAAATCTAAAGTAAATCTAGAAATGCAGCTGTGGTATAAATAGTATAGCCACGTTTCTACAGGCAAACGGCTAAAGTCTCATGGTATTATCCCACACACAGCCCTAATATACTGCTCACAAAACGTAGGGGATACTTCAAAATGAAGTCTCCCATGATGAAAAATCCCCCATTTGTTGTGACCACTGTATATTCCTGTGCATATACTATTAAGAGTCAATGAGACACATACTCCACTGGAAACAGTTTAATATGGACGTCTCCCATTGTGGTGTGGATGATGGCGCTGTCCGAGATCCTCTTTGGACCTTCAGCCTGTGTGGCAGCCATGACCTCCTCCTTAGACGGCTTCTCATTAAAGATATCCCTGTCTGAATCAGCGCTCTTCGTGTCCTCTGGCTCTCTCTTTGTGAACTATGGGGCGGAAAATCACTAAAGCGTTGAGATTTTTTACAAGGTTACACTGAATTCCATGTCATTCAAAATCTGGTTATTCAGCCATGTTTGGTTGACTCTTTTCTGTTTTGTCTATTTGGGTTATTTAACATCGCTAATCTGCATCAGTGGTCATTTCAGCGACACACACACACAAGGTTACATCTACACAAAAGGTTATCAGGACTAGTTTTATACACACAGGCGCGCACACACACAGGCGCACATGCAAGTCAATGCCAATTTAGGGTAATCAATTAACCTAAGAGGATCCAGAGTAAACCCACACAGACAGGAAGAGGACATGCAGACTCCACACAGAAAGGACCCACTGAGCTCATGTGCCACTGGATAGCAAAAATCACAAGTAATAAAAACTAAAAAGGGAACTAGTCAGACAAAATAAGGTATATAAGGTTTATTCCTTATCCATTTCACCTACTCAAACACAATTGCACTCACCATGTAGAAACGATTTTTCTTAAAGGCTGTGCAAAAGATGGTGGGGTCAGCGTCACAGCTCTGTAGAGCAGGGTTGTCGGAAGCTTTCATCTCTATGGTTGGTGCCACCTTCATAGATTTAGCCACACCTTGGAAGAGACTCAGTTTCACCACACGAATGTTCTCCTGCTTCCCCAGAATCCTCACACACCTGGCAACACAGTTTGGGGGACATGGGGTGTTCATTTCTAGTCCACAAGTCTTTAAGCAATCAGTCTGCACCATCATAGATCACCATGTGATAGTGCAGATGCTTTAGCATAGTTAATATATAACATATTGTCAATCATTGGATCCAAAACTTAACATCAGCTTTATAATACTATTTTTAATACAGTCGAATCCGGTTAATGGGAGCAGCCGCTTATTCAGCAATATATATACGTGCAATTTATTCGCTTTTTTGGACCAAAATACCCTTTAATCGGACCAAAGAACGTGAGAGTGAATAAGAAAAAGAAGCCATAAGTCGCCACTTACAGCGGATACAAAGCAGGTCAGCGAAATTTGGGAGGATTTTTGGGATTCCCGGGAGAATTTATGCTTTTATCAAAGGTCAGGAAATCCGAAAAGTTAACACGCCCATCACTTTCTTGATTTTGTTCAAGTGCAGTCCGTCAAGAGAAGGCGTCAGATCCCACTGGATAAGTTCTTCAAACGTTG
>JAUZST010005562.1:0-15486 GCA_034779995.1 Parotocinclus haroldoi | reverse complement strand
CACACACACACACACACACACACACACACACACACACACACACACACACACACACACACACACACACACTGCTTGGGCGAGCTGTCTTAATCTCACCATTGCTGTTAAATATTCTCTTCTACATTGTCATAGTTTGGGAAAAAAACGCAGAAAATGTTCTCTGTGAACTAATTTTTGCTTCTTTTTTTTTTTATTTTTTTTTTAGAGCATCGCATTAATCGCAAAAACGCAGCCTGTTGCAACACGACGGCGCTAATTCCAGACCTTATTTGCAGCGTTTGAAAAAACAAAGAATATCTTCTGTAAAAGCAAACAGTACCCAATGACAGCCACTGAATCCTGTCTGACTCATGGGGGGCTTTTTAATCTCTGTCATTTGAGCAGCCTGCATTTCCACACTGTGGCAAAATCAACAAGTGGCTAAGAGGCTGTTGATGGAGGTTGCTGCCCATCTCCTAACAAATCTACCACTCAGATAAGCAACGGCGGGCACAATACGGGCCCTGCAACCGCCGCAGTGAGGGTAAGATTCGAGTGTTGAGAGATTCCTTTGTGCCAGCCTCTCATCACTGTTGAGTTATAAGCATAAAACTCTGCTGGAACAAATCCCAGGGCCCCGGCTGCTCTTGTGCACAGATTAAGAGCTGAGAACTTTCTTGAGAGCAGCAGAAGCTCCGTATCTGTGGCCTTTTGACACTTAAAAACAGCACCGTGTACACGGCTCCCCAAAAACGAGGGGAGATTTCTAAATGAATACGAAGAGGATCCAACAAGAGCCGCTGGATAATCTGATCAGTGTGTCAGGGTGTGTTTTGGAACTCTTGGGTGACCATACGCCCTACTGAACACAATGTGGGGGCACTCTGGTCCAGCTTCTGCTCGCCCCATGAATATATCACTTGTTACTCAATCACCAGAACTGAGTTTGACTCTCATTTGCATAATAAAATCCCTTTCTTTGACTTCATTTGATCTTCTGATGATCTTCTTTAACGAAATAAATCAAACGCTTCTTCTATCCATCGCTCCATGTTCGTTTTGAAATGTCCCCTTGGTTTGGGGAGCACTGGCTAATGAAACGGGTATCTGCCAAACGGGATGTTTGCGCATGAACCTAACGAGGAGACGTTTCCGAATCGCTGCTTAAGCTTTAATTACATCATTAAGAAGTCATTCAGTGATTAGCCATTTGGCACACCTGTGTCATTAAGCAGTCAGTTCCAGAAGTACCACTTCATACTTCATACAGCGCTGCTATTACGATTTACGCTATGACAATGACATTTTGGTCCAGAGATTTCTTCTTTTTTTTTTCTTTTTTAAACGAAAATGCCACAGATCTCAATCCGGGCTTACTGATTACAATCACACTTAATGAGCAATAGTAAGAGGACGGCCTGAACCTGAAACTGTCAGTGTACAATCAAAAACAAATACGGCACTTAGATACATTGTGAAGTGAACAGGGATTAACGCTGTTACTTCATTAATACGGTGAGTTAATGTGTCATTTTTATGATCGTACCATGAGGCGGTTTTGTGAGAGTACTACAGCACAATTACCCTGGTATGTATCATTTAATTATAACTGTACCCCAGCACAGTGTATTCATATGGGATTTGGGGCTCGGGACTGGGGCAGACACCTGGGTACAGACACCCATTGCCATGAATCCTAGTACCCAGTGTGTATTCACGATGCAAGCGGAAGTTTATCGGAGCGATAAAAAATTGGCAGCAGCATGCTGGGTTGAGGAAGTCAGGGTTCGAGATCAAAATCAAGGTGCGACGGTCTTATCAGTACAAAACAGAGAGACTGGTAGCAGTGCGGCTCAAAGGAAACGCGGTCAATCTATCAGTTCTAAAACTGGGACTGCGGTACCCTGGTGGTTAAGGTACTGGACTCTGGACCCGATGGTCCTGGACCTAACAGTCCAGGTTTCAAATCCCAGCTCTGCCACCAGTGCTTGAACTCTAAGACTGTATGGGTTGTATGTCGCTCTGGATAAGGGCGTCTGCTAAATGCCCCCGAATGTAAAACTACACCATTTCAGTTCAAATAATCTGTTCAAAAGCAGCTGCTCATCTTTACAGCACATGGTCCATACTACAATTATAAAGAAAACACTGAAGCCGAATCAAAACCAGAATTGCAAAACAACAAAGCCGGCTTTAATCCGTTACTCGGCTCAATACGGCCTGCGGAAAAATCTCCCTCCCGTAGACGGAACTTTTTCAGAGCCAGAGCTGATCGCTTCACCTTAGGACCGGCTCACGAAACACACGCATGCGCTCTGGGGAACAGGATGCTGTGCGAAGCTCGACGTCTGAAGCAAGTAAACAGTAATTAAGCAGCCCTGCAATTACCTGCTTTATCACTTTTTTGGCCTTGGCTACAAATGTTGGCTAATGAAATGCAGATGCACGAGGGCCACGGCGTTCCAAACGAACCTTTGTTATACCTTTCCCTCCGCCACCTCTGCTCGATTTCCCTCTCTCCACACCCCCCCCCTCCCTTTCCCTCAGAGGACAGTCAGGCAGCAGACTTGCTCAACCTGTTTACCGTCTGTGATTACAGACCTGAGAGCAATTAGCCCAGCTCCATCCACGGCCACCCCGAGACGAGGCCGCGACTGTCTAGGTCGCACCTCATTAGACATTAAGGCGCTCCCGGTCAGATGCGTCGACCAGGAGAGGGTGAAACTGAACATTAATGTGTAAAGCTAGCAGCATGGAGCGTGTTCTCTGACTTTCATTCTTTTTTACGTATCTGTCATTTACAGCAGTGCTTTGATGGCAGGCGGATCCAAAGGGAACGGAAAAACGGACTTCCAGCGCTGCTGGACGGTGCCGAGTGTTCTTTTCCTCCGCCTGTCCCTCGGGGTGGAAGGGGCAAGACGTGATTTGTCACCGGGCTGCTCCACATTTTCCCGCACCGCCTCCGGGCAGGTGAAAATGGATGTTGCTCCACGTGTGGCTCCGTCGCCTGTACGTACACTCGCGGGACTCTAGAGGACGTTATTTCGCCTCGCCTTCTGCCCTTTGTTATTTCAAATCTCCCACATTTAATGAACAAATGGGATTTGCTTGGTTCCCCCCAAAAAGCTGGGAATAAATTCATTTTTTTCCATTTTATCATTACCCATTATCATGACACCTCGTCACCATGAATGGATTCTAAAGCACGATGGCATTGCATTCTGTAACCAATTCTTTGATCTCCCTATTATTAATGCTATCAGTCAAATGAATAACAGCTTGAATTACAGTAACTTCATCAGGACACCAAACTCGGACCCGATGCCGCGACTTCACTTACTCTTCGGGTGAGGCCCAGGGCGATGTAGCATTTCTCTCCAGGGTCTACAATCTCCACCTCGAAGTAGTGGCTCCGTGTGCAGAGCGGCTGCCGAGCCTGAGCCAGTCCGACATCCATGATGCTCTTGCCCTTCCCCACATACTCCAGTAGCTGTGGAGGTAGCAAGCAGCAGAGTTAGGGGGGAGAACAGACAGTGAGGCGTGCGACATGGTAAATAAAGCCTGGGGATGATAACTGGTGGGTGTGATGAAGGAAATGTGGGACAGGTTAGAGGAATCAATAAATAAGGCTATGTCAGGGCACGTGAGAGCATTAGACAGTGAGGGATGGAAATTAGAGACGGCGGGCAAAAACGGTTAGACGGAAAATAATGGATCTAAATCGAATCGTTTGCTGGAACTTTTGTTTGTTTGGTTTTTTTTTTGGTCAGAAAGAGGAAAAACATGTTCGACCATAAAAGGTTCATGTCACACTGACCCAGGAGGCAGCGACAAACACACATGGCCAAAATTTGCTAAGGAAACCGGTTACAATTCGACATATGCTGCAAAGAGAGAGCAACCAAAATAAGGCTAAAGGTACTCAGCATTTAACATCCAATCGCTTCAGCAATTATAAAAGGAAACACAAATCTGTCTTATATATATATCCTACTCATGTCTGAATGACTAGTACAAGGACGGATTAGTCTTAAAAAGGTATAAACAAAACAATGCACTTCTTTTTGTACTTTCGAATTCGATTTGGTTTCAAATTTGATAAAAGAGACAAAGCTAAGAAATACTCTCGTGTACAGTACTGTACTGTACTCAAGGCTTTCTAATCGGGTTTAATAATATTGCTGTTTAAAATAAAACCACGTGCAATAAAACCTAAGTGTGTGAGACTAAAGGTGATGTCTGGTCAACGTCCAATTCAGTTTCACAAAAAGTAATGCAGACATTTTAACTAAGTGCATGTCACTATGTAATATAGTATAATACAGAACAGAGTCCTGTCCAATTACAAATCCTTATAATCGAGTATGATCTAAAAATGTGCAAAGCAGGATTTGCTAAGGGCACAGGAATGGAAAGCACCTCTGCAGAGATCCAGATCGTGCAAACTGGACACTCAGTCCATCTTTTACTTCTAGAACAAAGGCTGAACCTAAGCCACAACAGAACAGTGTAATTACTTTCAGGCTTTAAACACTCTTCATTAATTGGCCCAAAGTTTCCATTCACAATGTCAAAATCACCATGTGCCTGAGCAGTGGAAACAATCCTCTGACGCCATTTGCAACTCCTGGAATGCTTGTTTACCCCCAAGAGAGACTGCTGCTCTCCGACAGTCTGACAGACATATGAACTGGGATATGAAGTGGTGAGGGGCGCAAAAAAACATATGCTTGTACAAAATCCTGGTGGTCCACATGCACAGTCCCTTACAGTCTGGTGTCTGGCATCGATCTAACCGGGTCCGGGTCCGCATCAGGGGTCCGGGTCAGTCCACGACCCCATCATCAGCATCATTAACCAAAGCGTGCTGGTCCTTATACACCTCGGCTCGAGAGGTTCAGCTAAACTTAACCAGGGTTTCATTTTCCTAAATCGTGCTCTTGCCGTTTTGTTATTCCCCCTAGCTCCTCCACCTCCTCACTCTTCGTGCCAGGACCGGTCGCATGCTCCTTTATGAAGGCCGAGGTAAAATTGCTTGAGTCACACCTTCCTGCCTACTCAGTGCTGAGTAATAGGGATGATGGCCACTCCCAGAGGCTCCCAACAGCTCCCGGCATGCTCCGGTGATGGCGCTGACAGGTCTCGTGTGCGTCTCTAAATGGGGGTTGCTGCTTGTTTTGTTGACCCGCTGCCCGGGCAACAGGTGCACCGCTTTAATCAGGCTTCCAGTTTTGTGCGCGCCTCTCCGGAGCATCCTGCAAGAGGGGAGACGGCAATTGGAGCGCTCCCATTGACGCCGGTGTTTTTTCTGACGTTCGTGCGCGCCCGAGCCGGGGAACACGTCTTTACTTGTTGTCACGCCGTGATTTATTGCAATGGAACTGATGAAGACAATCTCGTGCCATTAAGAGGTAAACGGAGCCTTTTCAAGCGTCTCCCTTTTCAAGCGTTCGAGAAGGAGAGGCACTTCCAACAAGCCTCTTAATGAAAGATTGTATTAGATTAAACACTTGCACGCTCTATTGTGTGTCACATACAGCTGCCACTCAAGGTTTCCAAGGAGTTCCCAAAATATTTCCGAAGTTCCTCGGCCAAAGCACCTCACCACCCAGTAAAGTAAACAAGAAAAGCATGGTGCGCCGCGAAACCCAGACATTGGGGCTACGGCAAGACTTGAGGACAGCAAGGACAAATTTGCTTTAGAGACTCCCGGCGCCCATATAAAGCGCTCGATTATTCGAACCCGGCTTACGGCGACTAATGGAATCTAAGAGCCTTGGAGTTTACGCAGGATTCTAGACATGTTTAAATCCAGTGTGTGTGAGATACTTTAAAACCTCTTGTCTTATTTAGCCTGCGGAGGCTTGCACAAGAGTTTAATAACAGACCCTGTCTTACAAGCGTAATTATTACTGCAAGGATGGAACTGCTCAAGAATTATCATGCCTCCATCCAAAAAGTAATGGCTCAAGAGCTTGAGAGTCATCCATGCCCTTCGGAAGTGGAGGAGGATCAAACTGCCTTTTGAAAAGTGAACGATAAACATCTCTGCATAGGGTTTGGACAGGTCCTTTCCCGGTTATGAGGGTCCTGGGAACCCTGGACAGAGTGCTAGTCCGGTGCAGGTCACATGGACCCAACCATTCACACTGGGCTATTATAGACACTCCAGCTGTCCTATCACCCCCAAAAAAACAACGCTCACATTTAAACAACATACAGGCACCAGGATTTGGACCTGGAACAGGGGAACAGTGCTGCACATGGTACACATGTTTCAGCACTACCCTTCCTGGTCAGGGTTGCACAGGGGCTCTGGTACCTGTCCCAGGAGATCGCAGGACCCACGTGTCAGGCAATAGGGTGGAATAAGGACCTGAACTGATCTGGGACAGATCTCATGAAGAACATCCTATGGAATCAAGCTCAAGGGACAAGGCTTGACTATTGTAAAAAAAAAAAAATTATAAAATAAAAAAATAAATAAATAATAAAATAAAAAAAACAAGTCCAACACAGGCAAACTACCATAAATTATAAATGCTAAAAAAAAAGTTATTTTGAATTTCTGAAAAAAAAAATCCTTTTAAGTATGCTAGAACTTGTAATTGTAATATTTAATTCTAAAGCCATCATGGCTTTACTGTGGTATGTGATACAGATTTGTACAGCAAAGGGGAGGAGGGAACAGGGTCGTGGACGGGACGTGCAAAACAGGACCAATCGGCAGCTTTGCTTCATTAGAACCAAGACCAGAAAATGTGCTTTACAGTTAATTTACTGTGAATCTCAATTCCGATTGGCATTCGCAAACCGTCGTCAGTTGGACCGGTCGGTAGATACTTACCACTGCTGACCATAAGCCCAACCCAGTTGCCTACCCATGACAATCTGTCCCTTGTATAAAGGGTTCAGGTCCTTAGCCCCTTAATCCATAATTGCTTGGATCGTACCAGATATCATTTCTAAGATTAAATCAGTTGTAAGGCATTGACGTAATGCCAATATGTAAAAGGCATGGCGTGATGCCTTGAGAGTCTGGATACTACCCGATGGGTCAGACTGAACTGTTCATTCTGGAGGAGGAAAGCAAATTTCAAAAGAAAAGTCCTGAGCCATCTCCTCTCGCCAAGCTTTTTTTTTTTTTTTTTTTTAACCCAGACAAGCAGAACCCAATATGAAATTGCTTTACACATGATTTAGTACCATAATTGCTGTCAGCAAAAGCATCTGCCTACCCTCAACCTTCCAAGTGCTAATAACTAGGTTCATCTGTGGAGAGGCAGTGCCTAATCGTTTTATTATATTGAGTAACAAACGAACTCCAGTATGCCTCTGAGCTCTGGAAGTACTTTTGATGCTTTCAGCAGAAACACAGCTTATGTAGTAAAGTCTTAATTCCTCTTCTGAGACTCTCCGGGTGTCTCTCCAAGAGGATTTCTGTTGATAAACACAATCTTTTAGAAGAGGAGAAAAACGAGTGATTTTCCACTTCCTCGGACGCTGCATCAGGAAACTTGAAGACGCCGCTCAGTTTAACTCCTTGCCGGCATCGCGCGGCTAGAAAGCGTCCGGGGAGCGATCCGCTTCCAGTCTTAAAGGAATGAAGCCGAAAGAGCCTGAAATAGCTGCTGTTCCTGGAAAAGACCCAGTAATCTAGCTATACTATTAAAAGCTGTGAAAAGAGCTTTATGCACGAGTAATGTGCGGCTGAAGAGCTAAAGCTTAACTCTCTATAGGTCACCAATGCCAAGTGTGTATTCAGACCTCACACAAGAATTCTCATTCAGCAGAATATGGGGATCTGATCTTAATGCTACTGAGCACATTTCCCCTATATAACCTGCTATATAGGCTGGCATGAAGTGACTGGTGAACGGATTACGGCGAGCAAATTTTAATGCCAAGTTCTACAAAACCGGCCTGCCAATGGAAAAGGCGCCGCATCCGAGTAGTGTGCGCCGCAGGTTTAGGCACTACAATGAATGACTCAATCACGTCAGTCCCACGCAAAGCTATAATAAGGTTTCTTCAGTGTCATCTCAGTTTCCATCGCGAATAAAGCTGTCACACCTACAGTGGAAACCGTTCGTGTTAAAGCACGTTAGCGGACCTCACACTGCCGCCGAAACAGCCAACACTGACCGGTTTTTTTTGTTCGTGTTCAGAAAGAAACTAAATGCCTGTTCCACTTTCACACTGGTAGTTTCATAAGGAACCACAGTTTACTGGAGGGACATGAAGTCTTTCACTGAAGCCGGCTCAGTGTCTGGGCTTGGAAGACAACAATGGTCTTTAGATGGGTGTGGACGATGAAAAAGAAAGAAAAAGCTCCTCAATAGGTCAGTGGAAGAGGAAGGAGGAAAAGCAGGCCACGCGGAGGGAGCGCTGGCAAAGGCGAGAGCGTTCCCATATTGAATGAAGTTAGCAACGCAGTCTGCAGGCGGCTCGAATCTGACCTAAGCTGCAGTCTGACTTGCTGAGTTTTCCTGAACTGGAGCCGCGTTCGCATGCGGCATCAAATTCAGTCACCGTCATTGTTTGAGATACGACTCGGTGACCCAGAGGACATAACCGAGCAAGCCAAGGGCGACAGCGGCAAGGAAGAAGAGCCCCAACATCGTTTGGCAGCCAGGATTTTATTTGTAAGAAATTAATTTATATTTGAAACAATCTATAAAAGAGAAGATCTTAAAAAAAGGCTATAATGAATTAAAATAGAATGGATAACCTTCCAAGGTGAGGATACCATACCAACATATTGTAGTAGCCTAGATTGATGGCTAAGGTACTGGCCTACAGTGTACTGGGTCCAGGGTTCAAATCCCACCTCTGCCAAGCTGCCACAGTTGGGACCTTGAGCAAGACCCTTAACCCTTCCCCAGTGTAAGATTGTATTAGTCGTAAGTCGCTCTGGATAAGGGTTTCTGCTAAATGCTGGAAATGTAAACGTACCAGACAGGAAATGAGTGGTTTGTAAGAGCTTACACAGTCAATCAGAAAGTGATTTTCCGATCCCCATAAGGTTTAGAAGGTTAGAGGTTCAAACAGTAGGCGAGAATATTAAAATAGCTCATATGTTAGAGCTTGGATAATGAGAGATAAAGGCTGCACTATAAATAATCAGAGATTATACAATTAGACATTTAGATCCTTTAAACACTGGCCTTTGTTCTCATTAATATGTTTATCGTAAGCCGCAATATGAAAGAACCCATCGAGAACTTAAAGCACGTTCTGATTCAGGCCTCAAAATAAAAAGCGGAATAAAATAACACTACTCGTTAATGATAGTTAATGATTCAGCTTTGGGGGCTCTGGAGTTCTGAAGAACCAGAAGGGGATTACACCAAGGTCAAAGCGGTGCGTTGGACTGATACTACTGTTCATGGTGTACCTTCGCTTGCAGCCAACAAATTCCTGATTAGGCTCCAGATCGTCCCTGGAACCACGAGCGAAATAAGCTGGACTAAAACGAAACACTTCATTCGTTGTCAGTGTTCGTGCTGAAATGAGAATCTGAAACGGACACAGAAATTTTGAATACACGACGCACTGAACCGAAGGTTTGCTTCTGTTTTCTTTGCGTTTCTAGAAACTCGCACAAGATATTTGGTTGTTGACGCCTCACATAAGTTCTTACTTGCATCCTTGGGAGGCTGCAGAGTAGCAGTATATGGTGTTTAAAGTGCGTCTGTTTTTTTTGGAAATGCACTCTCAGAAAGTGCTGCAAACTGAAACGGGATTCTGAAGCAGCTTCTGTCGCTCAGTCACACCAGCCAGGACAGTGAATTATGTTCTATAGACCTTTCCAATACCGATATACAGATCTGTGCAAAAGTTTTAGGCCACCATTAGATTTATTGTGTTAGCAGTGGTAGAATAACCGCATATAAAAAATGTTGTCGACGACCAGACTCAGAAACTTCTACTCATCTGCTTTCCAATTTTTGTAAGCTTTCGCTTTCTTTTCGTCCTGTTCCCCTTCTGCTTTCCTGGTTGTTACACTTTCAAAAAGACCGTGCTTGATTAAACTTCCTCAGACTGTTGGCTGGCCGTTCAATCTCCCTGATTCTGCTGGTGATTAAGCATAAGGGGACATCCCACTAAATATTTGCCAGTTTCAGTTTCTATACTGCATAAACATTTCCACATACATATATATATATATATTTCACGTACTCGGTGCATTGCACAAAATAGATTGCGGATTTTCGCTGTTTCATGTTTTTTTACGGAACTTGCGGGAAAAAAATTCACTCTTTATAAAAATGTATCAAAATTTTTTTTAATTCTAACAATAAAGGAAATGTTATAAATCATAAAATATATATTCCGATTTACAGTAAATGATGATTACTCACCAAAAACGAGAAGTAAGACCAGAGCGTCGGCCGCCTGAGTCTGAGTCTTTATCTTTTGTGTTCTCTGTTTGTGAAAGTTTCATTATAGACTGAATTCACTCAAGACCTACGATGAAACCCAAACGTTCTGCAAGTTCTACGGCTCAAACAGTGTCTAAATACTTCAATAAATATAGCGTCTTTAATTCGCGGATAAAATACTATTATCATCATCATCATCATCATCATCATCATACCCTTACTAAAACAATAGTATCTCTAATCTAATTTAATCTAATGGTGGCCTTTTGCACAGTACTATAAACCATTCTAAAAGTCTTTTAAATCCACTTGAGTCGCCAGTGTGACAGTCCGTGGTGAGTGATGGAGAAAACATGTGCAGCACTCAATGTAACGCTCCCTGTGCCAAAGCTTCTCTACGAGCTCGCCTCTCACAAGGTGCCTGTTTTTCGTTCTTTTTTTTTTTTTTTTTTCCCTCATCTGTGGTCGTCTGTGCTCTCTGGCCCAGCCTGAACCTTTTCGATCCATGAACGTTCGAGGAGCAGAACTGCGTTATCGTTTTCAGAGCCCTTTCTTTCCTTGTACAGAACTAACTCAGAGTGCCGGGCAGTCCTCGTGTGACGCTCAGGTAGTTGGGCAGCGACAGCGTTCTTTCCAAAATCATAGTTAAACAACAGGCCACAGCTGCACGGCATCAATCCCATTGTCACTAGGCACTGAGTCACCAGCAGCTCACCGCTAACTGTCCCTAACCACGGGGCTGAAACAGCTCACCGCCTCTGTATGCTCATGAAAAGGGACATGGGGGCTGCCCCCCCCACACGCGCGCACACACACACACACACCCGCCCACGGTTATAAAGTACTGCAGATGTTATAGAGTTTTTGGCACCATGCACAGTATATCTGATGAGCATTTAATATCTAACCTAAATTCATCAACAACGTCTCACGTCTTAGCGGTGACACCATTAACAGCTTTTCTACAGAACCTCAAACCTCCGAGCACAGAACTCAATTCCTCCCACGAATGCAGAGCAAGTCATGAGAACAACCAGCTTTCTGCTAATGAATCGACTTATTTTTCTTCGAGCTGCTAAGAACTGCTTGAACGTCTCGTAGCTTAGAACGGCTGGGAGGCAGTCGGGGTCAATCTGTTTCCAGTTTCTATAAAGAAATAAACCTAAGAGAGCCTGAAATAGGTTTTCCTGGACACGACTGTATACCTATTCTATAAAAAGCCTTGGCTGGTTAACTGTGAAATAATCTGCTTCAGACGGTTCTGCATGTGTAACATGCAGCTGCAAGAAGTTGGACCAAAGCAACTTTTCAGATGAAGTTACACAGGAGTCCACTGCCGATGTGTTCCGAGACCCAATGAGCCTTTTCTGCAGCTCGGAGAGGTTATGAACGTCGAGGTCGGTTCTTTCTTGCTGAGCTTTCATAGTCACTGGCGTCCATGCTGAAAGCGTATGATTATCGAGTCAGTCTGAGATGAACTGTCTGCGAGGAATAAAGGTGGTCCGGTACTGAGCAAAAGTCTCAGGCCACAATTAGATCAGACTGTTTGAGTAAGGGTATAAAGACCACCTAAAATTGTCTCTTTATCAAAATACAATCAGAAAATACAGTAAAATTGCAAGCAGAATTCAAATATATAGCTTCTATTGCATTTAGTATGAAGTATGACTTTCTACGGTCTGAAGGAGCTTGATTAAGAATGGTTTATGGAAAAGCAGCAGTCAAAAAAAAAACACCTTTTCAGCAGGGGAACAGGGTGAAAAAGGGTAAGATGCGCTGTAGCGCGCAAAGGTCAGTGGATTAGAGGATTAGAGTGAGACATCAAAGCTTAAATTTAAGTTAAAACAAGTTATGGGTTACTCCCAAAAATGAGGGGATATTTCAAAATGTATATGAAGTGATAAAAAACACACACGATTTTGTTTCATTAAACAAGATCAACAGAAAATCACATGAAAAGGCAAAGACAGTTGTCCGATTACGCAAATGAGATGCAAACCCATTCATGAGGGTGAACAGAAGCAGGTCAAACTGGTCCAGAGCGCCCCCACATTGTGTTCACTAGGGTGTGGGGACACCCAAGAGTGCCAAAACACGCAGACGGGCCATAAACAAGATCAGATCAGATCCTCTTCGTATTGAAATATCCCCTCATTTTTGTGAGCAGTGCATACGGTCCTTCGTCACTGCTAAAATGCCATCTAATGGTGGCCTAAGACTTTTGGTCTTTTGGTCTCCACACGGCTGCTGCTGTTAGGGGTCATCACATCGGTCTTATTTAGGCCTCGTGCGACCCTGCCCAAACCGCTGCCCCCCAATGCCTGGGGTTTTTCCATAAATTACCGGTCCAAACCCTCATCTGGGCCTCGGACGCTGCTGGTTTAAGAAAATGAAGGAGCACTCCTTTGAACAACACTGGTGCTTATTTAAAATGAATCGACAAGATTCGATAATCAGTCCAAACCTAGATCTTACATCTACATGCATCCTGTGTGAGCTGGCCTGCTCTCTGCAATTCACGCCTCTAGCACGCATGTGTTTGGGGGCGGGGGGTGGGGGGGCTGGAAGCACGAAAGGAAAAAATAGAGAAAGAGATACAGATTCCCAGATCCACTGCAGGGATTTAAAAACCGTGCTCAGCTGCTACTGTGGAAACAAACGTCACGATCGCGGCCGTGCGTTCACACGGGGCGGCACGTACACCCCGGGGCCAACTTAACGCTTCTTCAGAGAGGTGTACGAACTGTACGGCGGCCAGGGATAAAATTTAACACGCCAGAGGGCACTTACCTTTCGGTTAGACGCCACTCAACAGTAACGACTTCATTACATAAGGCGACTCGTTAAAATTATTGCCGAAGTTGCTGAGCCAGCGGATGCCACGGGCGAATGTTTGCTAACCATTATGCATGATAAATTGTTCCCAGTGTGTTAAATTTTAACCACAAGCGCACGCGGGGCATCCTGGGTTCATCACAGGCTTAAAGGAATCTCCTTGTTTGCACTGGAGGTCAAAATAATTACATTATCAACACTGAAACGGGTTCATCTTAAACCTGGGTTACAACAAGCCGAAGTTGGGTGGTTATAGTACTTGGTTGAACATCAAGCAGCCAATCATGATCCAGGACGATTACGAAACAAAACCGGCCCACGATATTTACCACCATGCCCGGGTCGCGCCTGTTCCACACAACTGAAGCTGAGCTGAACAAACCTCGATCATCCCCCTTTCTTAATCATTCATTTTCCACCGTCACAAACCTTAGGCTTCGGAATCGGACTTACCGTTCCGCCGACCTTGATGTCGTAGAGACGCCCCCACTCGTCCTCATGGCTGTCCACCATCATGATGCTGTCCTCCTCCTCCGTACCCCACTCAGCCTGTAGGTTTAGCCGCACCTCTTCCCCCAGCGAGTGCATCCCGACGGCAGGGAAGAGGCCGTCCGGAGCCACCGGTACCACCACCGAGCCAACCTGCTCCAGTCAAGTTTTTGACATTTGTCACAACAGAATCCGAGCCCTGACAAACTAAACTGTAAACAAACACACTGTGCTTTAGTCTCCTCTGCTGTGGCCTTCCGTACACGTACTGTGCTGTAATTGCTTGCAGGCCGTCAATACTGAAAAGATTAGTTTGAGCGGAACATTATAACCGGGCAGTTATTTACAAGGCATCTGCCTCTTGTGTAAGAGACCGGGCTGGCCTGATGGAAAACATGGCCGTTCACGACACTGAACCGGTACCGGCGTTTGGGACGTGCTATCAGATCAGCAAACGTAACGATAAGGAAACATTACTTCGAGTATTCCTGTAATAGCAGCGATCACTAAAGAATACTCCGGTGTTGTTCGGCATAATTTCTACCTGCCGCAACTTTCACACGACGTTTAATAGAACAGAAAACCTCTCCACACGCGAGATCGTGATTTCTAAGGCTAAAACTATGGCCCACGATATTTATCGGGATTACTATTCGCGTGGGTTCTGAAAACTACTTCTAATTCGCTGGCCGCAAAACGTTACAGACTGGTTATATTAATAGTACAAACGCTAAAAAGCAAAAAAAAAAGTTCACTTGCACACGTTACGTAAAGTTTCAAGTAAAAAGCACCAGCAAGTTTGGGTTGTTAAGACAAGTTATATTTATTTATAAAGGGCTTTTAACGAGCGTCATTTCATGAATATGTGGCTCTACAGCCCTAATCGAGCAAGACAAGGGCAACGGTGGCAAGGAAAAGTCTCTAAATGTGTTAGAAACTAATTCAGGGGTTTACTGTAAGAGTTTAAACACTTTAGGGTGATTTTTAAATGCCTTGTTTCAGGAGGGTCCCTGGCTGCTGCATCCACCTGCGCGCTCTGTCTGGATTAACATGTATTCGTTGGGGTGCTTCCTTTTGGGTGGCTGAAGTGGTGGAATGAACTTCCCCTGCATGTTCGAACAGCTGAGTCTCTGGCCATCTTCATAACGCCGTTTGAAGACCCATTTATTTATCCCATTTACTACCCATTTATTATTATTAGAGTTTCAGAAGTGTATTCTCGCTTAGATTTCTGATTATTAGGAATGGATTATGTTACCGATGTCTTAAAGCTGAATAAGGGCGTCTGCTCAATAATGTAAATGTAAATGAACACCAGATGCTCCAAGCTTTTCTGCTTGCACAGTTTTTAGATCTGGACCGTCATGAAACCAACGAGGATGTTTCGTGTCCCAAGGACCCACCCACTCCGGGTGTTTATTGGTTTATTTGTGCAATGGCAATGTCAATTCAAAGTATTGGATCGCTTGGGAGAAAAGGAAAAGCTACCAAGCCTTAGTGATGACTATGATCTGTCCCAAATTAGATGCCTTCTAAGGTTCCTTATTGGTCACAATGCTGTCCCATTATGGACGCTTTCTCAGGTCAGATTAGCGTGAATGTGCTGTCGTATGAAAATACAGTCGAATCCGGTTAATTGGACCAGTCGCTTATTTGGACCGAATCCTAAAGTACCGAAACAAATCCTATTATATAGGTGTAATTTTATTCGCTTATTTTGGCCAAAATTCTGTTTAATCGGACCAAAGAACGTGAGAAGCGAATAAGAAAAAGAAGCCACAAGTCGCCACTTAGAGCG
>JAUZST010005561.1:0-15486 GCA_034779995.1 Parotocinclus haroldoi | reverse complement strand
CCTTTCCTTATATTCTCTTCATTGCTTCCTTGTTGTTTATCGATATCCATTAGTTGATATTTTTCCTTTTCAATTTCAATTCCATTATCTTCCTTGTTGTCCCTCAAACGTTGTTCCTGGTCCTTTCCTGCATCCGTTCCTTTTAATCCGTCCTGTACTTTTGTAACCGATGTTATTTGGTTTCTTTGCTTTCACACAAAATCTTCTGTTTTTTTGTTTTGGGTTGTAATTTTTGTAGTTGTACCAAACAGGAAATGGGTTTAAATTATATATATTCTATTTTTCTAATTCATATATCATTGCATTCTATTTTCCTCCGTTTCCATGTTGTGGGCGGAGTTATCAAGGTATCTCGTGCAACTGCTAGCCCCTCCTCAGTCGGCTGAGAGCACTGAAGGAAAGAGGTTAGTAAAACTTTGGTATTATGGTAAAAGAGTTTAAAAACATTCCATACAGTGTTAAAAAGTGTTTAAAAATGGTAAAAAAAAATGATGCGAAATGTTTTTGAGTTTTGTAATCTGGATGTTTTGGAGATGTCTTGTATTTTTGGCATAATTTTCCAGTATAAATGTGAGTAGTGTTAGCCAGCTATTGCTGCCAATGCTAAATGCCATGCTTATCACCTTCCTCGTTTCTTATGATTTTGTGGTCACATAGAGGCTAATGAAGGCAGACACGAGGCTTGGATGCTAAATCTCACTGATTCTCTCTTATACATCCAGGTACCTTTTTTAATCGCTTCTTAAGTTACAAAGGGTTTTTACTCATTTTGTTCATTTACAAGTTTTAAAAAAGTAAGAACATTTTTTATATAAAAATGTTGAAACGGGTATTCGTTAAAAATATTAAATGTAAGGACAAATCCATTATGTTAAATAAGATGTATTGTACATGTATATATTTCTAATTTTTGTTTTTGAATCTTGTAATTGACTGTCTCAGTAATGTTAATGTCACATAATACATATATTGAGTCGGCTGAGAGCACTGAAGGAAAGAGAGGCTAATGAAGGCAGACACGAGGCTTGGATGCTAAATCTTACTGATTCTCTCTTATACATTCAGATCAATAAACAAATCCCGGTTTGGTACCAGCATTGGAGGTCACGAGTTTTCTTATTCGAACACAACACAACGCAGAGGAATTGTGGCAGGGCTCCATTTGTATCAGTCTGCCCGTCAAGCGGAGCTGCTACAATTTCGCCGTGTTAACTGGATAATCCATGCTCTCATTTGCTGAACAATTAACAAACAAATGTTTCAGATCTTCGTCATCTACCCCACACACTTTGCATTTTGGATTTTCACTTAATCCTATTTTATTTAATTTGATTTTATTCCATATGCAATTATGCTTTACCAAAATGTCAAAATTTACTAGATTTAAAAACTTCATGCTTGCTGGATTACTTTTCCATATTTTCTTAGTATCTAGATTTGGGTATACTCTCCCCCAGAACCCTTTTGCTTTCGGTTCTACGAAAGTTTTTGCTCTAAAGAAATCATAAAAAGCCTTTAGGTGACAATCTTAAACCTTTTACTATTGCTTTCACACTTAAAGTCTATTATTTGCTCCTTTGTCTCTTTCTCATTCCCTAGTTCATTTTCCTCAATTCTTTTTATTCAATCTAACAGAAGTGCTTTGTTCATTATTTCATATTGTTTCTCAATTTCATTTTGTTTTGTCTCATATTTTTCGTTTATAGTGTCAATGAATGCTTGTGTAGGGAGAAAACCTGGTTTGACTTCATATAAAACATCTGTGATATTCCTGACATAAACCAATTCTTAAAATACAGTTCTTTTCCTTCCAGTTCTATCTTATTGTTTAAAATTTTTTTTCCCTTTTACTTTCAATTCAATTGCTTCTAGAAACTGACTCCACGCTCGAAACACTTCTTTATAAAACTCTGGTACTCCATTCATCAGATCCTATTTCATTTTCATCCATAACATATTAATCCCCATTTCACCTTGCCCGCACTTATTCATTATATATAAAACACACTCTTCCCTGTTTGGTTATTCCTATTGAAAAAGCTTTTCACCATTTTAACCCTTAAACTTTTCATTCTCATAAAAACATCTAATAAGCCTAGCTCTCCCTCTTCTACTCTCCCTAATAGGGTATCATATGCTATTTTTGGAGGTTTATTCTGACATAAGAATTTTATTACATTGCTTTTAACTTTTTCACATTGGCATATTTGTTACAGCCAAACCGTACCATAATTTTGATAAATATAACGAGTTTAGTACTAGGACTTTAGTAGTAAATTCCTTCGCTTCCAAAAGTGGAGCTTTTTTCCATTCTTACCAAGGTTTCTTCCCAAAATAACTGTGTGTTTTGAGTTTCGTTTTCACCCATACAGATTCCTAATATCTTTACTCTGTTTTCTTTTTTTAAAAGGCAGTGTACCCAAATCTTCCATATGTCCGATTTTTAAATACACCGTTTTTTCTTTATTTACTTGTGCTCTAGACCCTTTACAGTATTTTCCTAATAACTCCATTGCCTTATTAACATTCACTTTTTCTTTTAAGATGAGGGTTGTGTCATCTGCATATTGATACATTTTCTCTTCTTTAGTATTTCGTTCTATTAAAATCCCTTGTATGCTCTTGTCAGCATTCATTGCCAAACCCAGAGGATCTGCCACCAAAACATACAAAAGTGCAGACATTGGGCATCCTTGTCTAATAGACCTACTTATAGGTATATAATCTGTATTTTCTGAGATAAATACACCTAGTGAAGGGGTACAGACCCTAGTGAAGGAGTAGGGACCCTAGTCAAAGAGCACAGAACCTAGTGGAGTAGTACAGACCCTAGTCAAAGAGTACAGACCCTAGTGAAGAACTAGGGACTGTAGTCAAAAGAAACAGACCCTGGTAAAGGAGTACAGACCCTAGAAAAGGGGTACAGACCCTAGTAAAGGAGAACAGACCCTAGTGAAGGAAGATAGACCCTAGTAAAGGAGTACAGACCCTAGTGAAAGACTACAGACCCTAATGAAAAACTACAGACGCTAGTAAAGGAGCACAGATCCTAGTGAAGAAGTATAAACCCTAGTGAAATAATACAGAGCCTAGTGAAAGACTAAAGACCCTAGTAAATGAGTACAGACCCTAGGCAAAGAGCACAGACCCTAGTGAACGAGTTTAGAGCCTAGTGAAGGAGAACAGACCCGAGTGAAGGAGTAGGGACCCTAATCAAAGAGCACAGATGCTAGTAAAGGAGTACAGACCCTAGTGAAAGACTACAGCACTAGTGAAGGAGTACAGACCCTAGTGAATGAGTACAGCACTAGTGAACGAGTACAGACCCTAGTGAAGGAGTTCAGAGCCTAGTGAAAAAGTACAGACCAGAGTGAAGGAGTAGGGACTCTAGTCAAAAAGCACAGACCCTAGTAAAGGAGTACAGACCCTAGTAAAGGAGTACATACCCTAGTAAAGGAGTACATACCCTAGTGAAAGACTACGGAACCTAGTGAACAAGTACAGAGCCTAGTAAAAGACAACAGACCCTAGTAAATGAGTACAGACCCTAGTCAAAGAGCACAGACCCTAGTGAATGAGTACAGACCCTCTTAAAGGAAAACAGACCCTGGTAAAGGAGTACAGACCCTAGTGAAGGAATACAGCACTATTGAAGGAGTACAGAGCATAGTGAAGAAGTAAAAACCCTAGTGAAGGAGTACAGACCCTAGTAAATAAGTACAGAGAATAGTGTCTGAGTACAGACCCTAGTGAATGAGTAATGACCCTAGTGAAGCAGTATAGAACCTAGTGATTGAGTACAGACCCTACTCAAAAACTACAGACCCTTATAAAGGAGTACAGAATATAGTGAAGGACTTGGTACCCTAGTGAAAAACTACAGAGCCTAGCGAAAGACTACAGATTCTAGTGAATGAGTACAGAACCTCTTGAAGGAGCACAAATCCTAGTGAAGGAGAACAGACTCTAGTAAACAAGTATAGAGCCTAATGAAAAACTACAGACCCTAATAAAGGAGTACAGAATAAAGTGAAGGACTAGGGACCCTAGTGAAAAACTACAGACCCTAGTGAACGAGTACAGAGCCTAGCGAAAGACTACATACTCTACTGAAAAAGTACAGAACCTAGTCAAAAAGCACAGACCCTAGTGAATGAGTACAGACCCTCTTGAAGGAGCACAGACCCTAGTAAGGGAGCAGAGACCCTAGTGAAGGAGTACAGAACCTAGTGAAAGAGTACAGCACTAGTGAAGGAGCACAGACCCTAGTGAAAGAGTACAGCACTAGTAAAGGATTGTAGTCCCTAGTAAAGGAGTGGGGACCCAAGTCAAAGAGTACAGACCCTAGTGAAGGATTAAAGCCCCTAGTGAACGAGTTCAAAGCCCAGTAAAGGAGTTCAGAGCCTAGTGAAAAAGTACAGACCCGAGTGAAGGATCAGGGACTCTAGTCAAAAAGCACAGGCCCTAGTAAAGGAGTACATACCCTAGTGAAAGACTAAAGACCCTAGTGAACAAGTACAGAGCCTAGTGAAAAACTACAGACCCTAGTCAAAGAGCACAGACCCTAGTGAATGAGTACAGACTCTCTTGAAGGAGTACAGACCCTAGTGAAAGAGTACAGACTCTGCTGAAAGAGTACAGACCCTAGTGAAGGAGTACAGCACTAGTGAAGGAGTACAGACCCTAGTGAATGAGTAATGACCCTAGTAAAGCAGTATAGAACCTAGTGATTGAGAACAGACCCTACTCAAAGACTACAGATCCTACTCAAAAACTACAGACCCTAATAAAGTAGTACAGAATATACTGAAGGACGTGGTACCCTAGTGAAAAGCTACAGACCCTAGTGAACGAGTACAGACCCTAGTAAACGAGTACAGACCCTAGTGAACGAGTACAGAACCTAGTCAAAGAGCACAGACCCTCTTGAAGGAGCACAGACCCTAGTGAAGGAGTACAGATCCTAGTGAAGGAATACAGCACTAGTGAAGGAGCACAGACCCTAGTGAATGACAGACCCTAGTGAGCCTAGTAAAGGAGTACAGACCCTAGTGAAGGAGGACTGTCCCTAGTGAAAGAATACAGACCCTAGTGAACGAGTTCAAAGCCTAGAGAAAAAGTACAGACCCAAGTGAAGGATTAGGGACGCTAGTCAAAAAGCACAAACCCTAGTAAAGGAGTTAAGACCCTAGTGAAGGAGTACAGACCCTAGTAAAGGAGTACATACCCTAGTGAAAGACTAAAGACACTACTGAACAAGTACAGAGCCTAGTGAAAGACTACAGACCCGAGAAAATGAGTACAGACCCTAGTGAATGAGAACAGGCCCTTTTGAAGGAGTACAGACCCTAGTGAAGGAGTACAGCACTAGTGAAGGAGTACAGACCCTAGTAAATGAGTACAGCACTAGTGAAGGAGTACAGACACTATTGAATGAGTACAGACCCTAGTGAATGAGTAATGACCCTAGTGAAGCAGTATAGAACCTAGTGATTAAGTACAGACCCTACTCAAAGACTACAGATCCTACTCAAAAACTACAGACCCTAATAAAGGAGTACAGAATATAGTGAAGGACTTGGATCATAGTGGAAAAACTACAAACCCTAGTAAACGAGTACAGAATCTAGCGAAAGACTACAGACCCTAGTGAACGAGTACAGAACCTAGTCAAAGAGCAGAGACCCTAGTGAAGGAGTACAGACCCTAGTGAAGGAGTAAAGCACTAGTGAAGGAGTACAGACCGTAGTGAAGGAGTACAGACCGTAGTGAAGGAGTACAGACCGTAGTGAAAGAGCACAGACCCTAGTGAAGGAGAACAGCACTAGTGAAGGAGAACAGCACTAGTGAAGGAGTACAGACCCTAATGAAGGAGTGTAGACGCTAGTGAAGGATTAGGGACCCTAGTCAAGAGTACAGACCCAAGTGAAGGAGAAGGTATCCTAGTGAAGAAGTAAGGACCTTATTGAAAAAATACAGACCTAGTGAAAGACTACAGACCCTAGTGAAAGACTACAGACCCTAGCGAATGAGTACAGAGCATAGTGAAGTAGTACAGACCCTAATGAAAGAAAAAAAACCATAGTGAAGCAGAACAGACCCTACTTAAAGACTACAAATCCTACTCAAAGACAACAGACCTAGGCTCTGTACTCGTTCACTAGGAACTGTAGTCTTTCTCTGGGGTCTGTAGTTTTTTACTAGGGTCTGTACTCCTTCACTAAAGCTGTACTCATTCACTAGGGTCTGTACCCCTTTACTAGGGTGTGTATTCTTGAATAGGGTCTGTACTCCTTCACTAGGATATCTACTCCTTCATTAGGGTCTGTACTCTTTGACTAGGGTCCCTAATCCTACACTAGTGTCTGTACTCCTTCACGAGGGTCCTTAGTCCTTCAGTAGGCTCTACACTCCTTCACTAGGGTCTGTACTACTTTACTATGGTCTGTACTCCTTTACTAGTGTTGTTCTCCTTCACTAGGGTATGTACTCTTTCACTAGTGTTGTATTCCTTCAATACAGACTTTACTCTTTTACTAGGGACTGTGCTTCTTTACTAGAGTCTGTACTACTTTAAGAGGGTCTGTGCTCTTTGACTAGGGTCTGTACTCATTTACTAGGGTCTGAAGTCTTTCACTAGGGTCTGTAATACTTCACTAGGGTCTTAGTCCTTTACTAGGGTCTGTGCTTTTTGACTAGAGTCCCTACTCTTTCACTGGGGTCTGTACTTCTGCACTAGGCTCTGAACTCGTTTACTAGTGTCTGTACTCTTCACTGGGGACTGTACTTCTGCATTAGGCTCTGAACTCGTTTACTAGTGTCTGTACTCTTTCACTAGTGCTGTACTCCTTCACTAGGGTCTGTACTCCAAGAGGGTGTGTACTCCTTACCTATGCTCTGCACTCCTTTACTAGGGTATGTACTCCCTCAAGAGGGTCTGTTCTCCTTTACTAGGGTCTGTAGTCTTTCACTAGGCTCTGTAATCCTTTACTAGGCACTGTACTCGTTCACTAAGGTCTGTGCTCATTCACTAGTGTCTGTAGACTTTCACTAGGGTCTGTAGTCTTTCACTAGGGTCTTTCCTCCTTTACTAGGGTCTATACTCCCTTATTAGGCTCTGTACTCGTTCACTAGGGTCTGTGCTCATTCAATAGGGTCTATCGTCTTTCACTAGGCTCTGTACTCGTTTACTAGGGTCCGTACTACTATACTATGCTCTGTACTCATTCACTAGGGTATGTGCTCTTTAATTAAGGTCCCTACTCCTTGACTCGTGTATGGACTTCTTCACTAGGCTCTGAACTCATTCACTAGTGTCTGTAATAATTCTCCAGGGTCTGTACTCCTTCACTTTGATCTGTACTCATTTACTAGGGTCTGTACTCCTTCACTAGTGCTGTACTCCTTCACTAGGTGCTGTAATCTTTCACTATGTTCTGTAGTTTTCACTAGGATATGTACTCCTTTACTATGGTTTGTACTCATTCAGTAGCGGCTGTGCACTTTGATAAGGGTCCCTACTCCTTCAGTCGGGTACGTACTTCTTTACTAGGCTCTGAACTAGGGTCTATACTCTTACACTATGGTCTGTACTCCTTCACTAGGGTCTCTACTCCTTCAAGAGAGTGTGTACTCATTCACTAGGGTCTGCGCTCTTTGATTAATTTCTGAACTCTTTCACTAGGGTCTGTACTCATTTACTAGGGTATGTAGTCTTTTACTAGGCTCTGTACTCGTTCACTAGGGTCTGTGCTCATTCACTAGTGTCTGTAGTCTTTCAGTAGGGACAATAGTCTTTCACTAGGGTCTGTACTCCTTACTATTGTCTGTACTCATTCACTATGGTCTGTGCTCGTTCACTAGGGTCTGTACTATTTGACCAGGGTCTCTAAACTTTCACTAGTGTCTGTACTTCTTCACGAGGGTTCCAAGTCCTTTACTAGGGTCTACACTCCGTTACTAGGCTCTGTACTCAATCAGTAGGGTCTGAACTCTTTCACTAGTGCTGTACTCCTTTAGTATGGTCTGTACTACTTTACTAGGGTCTGTACTCTTTCAAGAGGGTCTTTACTCATTTATTAGGGTTTGTACTCATTTACTAAGGTATGTAGTCTTTCACTAGGCTTTAAACTCGTTCACAAGGGTCTGTACTCATTCACTAGGGTGTGTACTCTTTCACTAGGGTCTGTAGTTTCTCACTAGGGTCTGTACTCATTTACTAGGGTATGTAGTCTTTCAGTAGGGTCTGTACTCTTTCACTAGGGTCTGTACTACTTTACTAGTGTCTGTACTTCAAGAGGGTCTGTACTCATTCACTTAGGTCTGTACTTATTTACTATGGTCTGTAGTTTTTCACTAAGATCTATACTCTTTTTCTAGGATCTGTACTCATTTACTAGGGTATGTAGTCTTTCACTATGCTCTGTACTCGTTCACTACGGTCTGTGCTCATTCACTAGTGTCTTTGATCTTTCACTAGGGTCCGAAGTCTTTCACTATGGTCTGTTCTACTTTACTAGGGTCTGTATTCCTTTACTAGGCTCTGTACTCGTTCACGAGGGTTCCAAGTCCTTCACTAAAGTCTATACTCATTTAATAGGGTCCGTGATCATACACAAGGCTCTGTACTCATTCACTAGGCTCTGTAATCGTTTACTAGAATCTGTGCTCTTTGATTAGGGTCCCTACTCCTTCGTTTGAGTCTGTACTTCTTTACTAGGGTCTGTACTCTTTTACTAGGGTCTGTACTTTTTCAAAAGGGTCTGTAGTCTTTCACTAGGCTCTGTACTCGTGCACTAGGGTCTGTGCTCATTCAGTAGGGTCTGTAATCATTCATGAGGCTCTGTACTCATTTAATAGGAACTGTAGTCTTTCACTAGGCTCCGTACTTGTTCACTAGGGTTCGTACTCCTATACTATGACCTGTACTCCTATACTATGACCTGTACTCATTCACTAGGGTCTGTGCTCTTTGATTAGGGTCCCTACTCCTTCACTCGGGTATGTACTTCTTTACTAGGCTTTGAACTCGTTCACTAGGGTCTGTACTCGTTCACTAGGGTTCGTACTCCTATACTATGGCCTGTACCCATTCACTAGGGTCTCTGCTCTTTGATTAGGGTCCCTACTCCTTCACTCGGGTCTTTACTTCTTCACCAGGGTCTGTAATCTTTCACTAGGATTTGTACTCATTCACTAGGGTCTGTAGTCTTTTACTATCGTCTGTAGTTTTCACTAGGTTCTGTATTTGTTCACTAGGGTCTGTACTCCTTACTATGGTCTGTACTCATTCACTAGGGACTGTGCTCTTTGATTAGGGTCCCTAATCCTTCACTCGGGTATGTACTTCTTTACTAGGCTTTGAACTCGTTTACTAAGGTCTGTACTTTTTCACTAGGGTCTTTTCTCCTTTACTAGGGTCTGTACTCATTCACTAGGGTTTGTAGTATTTCAATAGGCTTTGTACTCGTGCACTAGGGTACTCCCAAGGTTTCTTCCTACCATTTTGGGGAGTTTTTACTTGCCACTGTCGCCTTGGGCTTGCTTAACTTGGAATTGGCCTTTTAGATAATTGTATTACTGTAAAGCTGCTTTGAGACGATGCTACATTGTAAAAAGCGCTATATAAATACAATTGAATTGGATTGAATTGAATTACAGACACTAGTAAAGGAGTACAGACCCTATTGAAAAAGTGAAAGACCCTAGTGAACAGGTACAGAGCCTAGTGAAAGACTACAAACCCTAGTAAACGAGTACAGAGTTTAGTAAAGTAATACAGACCTTAATGAAAGAGTGAAGACCCTAGTGAAAGACTACAGACACTAGTGAATTAGCACAGACCCTAGTGAATGAGTACAGACCCTAGCAAAAGACTACATACCTTAGTGAAAGAGTACAGAGCCTAGTGAATAAGTACAGACCCTAGTGAACAAGTTCAAAGCCTAGTGAAAAAGTACATACCCAAGTGAAGAAGTAGGGACCCTAATCAAAGAGCACAGACCCTAGTGAAAGAGTACAGACCCTAGTGAATGATTCCGGACCCTAGTGAATGAGTTCAGAGCCTAGTGAAGAAGTACAGACCCGAGGGAAGGAGTGGGGACCCTAATTAAAGAACACAAACCTTAGTAAAAAAGTACAGACCTTAGTAAATGAGTACAGACCTCAGTGAAAGAGTACAGACGCTAGTGAACAATTACAGAGCCTAGTGAAAGACTACAGACCCTAGTGAATGAGAACAGAGCCTTGTGAAGAGTTGCAAAGCCGAGTGAAGTAGTAAGGACCCTAATCGAAAAGCACAGACCCTAGTGAATGAGTACAGGGCCTAGTAAAAGATTACAGACTTTAGTGAATGAGTACAAACCCTAGTGAAAAATTACAGACCCTAGTAAAGGAGTCCAGACCCTAGTGAAAGAGTACAGACCCTAGTGAAATAGTACAGATCCTAGTGAATGAGTTCAGGGCCTAGTGAAAGATTACAGACCCTAGTAAATAAGTACAGACCCTAGTGAATGAGTACAGACCCTAGTAAAAGAGTTTAGAGCCTAGTGAAGAAGTATAGACCAGATTGAAGGAGTAAGGACCCTAGTGAAAGAGTACAGACCTTAGTGAAATAGTACAGACCCTAGTGAATGAGTTCAGAGCCTAGTGAAAGATTACAGACCCTAGTAAATGAATACAGACCCTAGTAAATAAGAACAGAACATAGTATAGGAGTACAGACCCTAGTGAAAAAGGACAAACCCTATTAAATTAGTACAGGGCCTAGTGAAAGATTACAGACGCAAATAAACGAGAAGGGACCCTAATGAAAGAGGACAGAGCGTAGTAAAAGACTACAGACCCTAGTAACGGAGTACAGACCCGAGTAAAAGAGTACGAACCCTAGTAAACGAGTAAAGACCCTATTGAAAGACTACAGACCCTTGTGAATGAGTACAGAGCCTAGTGACTGATTACAGACACTATTGAATGAGCACAGACCCTACTGCACGAGTACAGAGCCTAGTAAAAGACTACAGACCCTAGTGAATGAATACAGACCCTAGTAAATGAGTAGGGACCCTAATCAAAGAGCACAGACCCTAGTGAATTTGTACAGACTATAGTATACGAGCACAGACCCTAGTGAATGTGTACAGGCCATTGTATAAGAGAACGAACCCTAGTGAACAAGTCCAGAGTCTAGTGAAAGACTACAGACCCTAATCCACGTGTACAGAGCCTAGTGAAAGACTACAGACCCTAGTGAATAAGTACAGGGCCTAGTGAAAGATTACAGACCCTAGTAAAAGAAGACAGACCCTAGTGAAAGTGGACACACCCTAGTAAAGAAGTACATACCCTAGTAAAAGAGTAGGGACCCTAAGCAAAGAGCACAGATCCTAGTGAATAAGTACAGACCATAGTATAGGAGTACAGACCCTAGTGAAAGAGGACAGACCCTAGTGAATTAGTACAGACCCTAGTGAAAGAGTTCAAAGCCTAGTGAAGAAGTACATACCCGAGTGAAGAAGTAAAGACCCTAATCAAAGAGCACAGACCCTACTGAATGAGTATAGGCCATAGTATAGGAGTACAAACCCTAGTGAATAATTACAGACCCTAGTGAAAGACTACAGACCCTAGTGAATTTGGTCAGGGCCTATTGAAAGATTACATACACTAGTGAATGAGTACAGACCCTAGTGAATAAATTAAGAGCCTAGTAAAGAAGTAGAGACCTGAGTGAAGGAGTAGGACCCTTATCAAAGAGCACAGACCCTAGTGAATCAGTACAGGCCATGGTTTAGGAGTATGAACCCTAGTGAACAAGTACAAAGCCGAGTAAAAAGACTACAGACCCTAGTTAAGGAGTAAAGACCCTTAGTGAAAAATTACAGACCCTAGTGAAAGAATACAGACCCTAGTGAATGGGTACAGACCCTAGTGAAAGAGTTCAGAGGCTCTTAAAAAAAGTACAGACCCGAGTGAAAGGGTAGGGACCCTAATCAAAGAGTACTGTCCCTACTGAATGAGAACAGACCATAGTATAGGAGTAAAGACCCTAGAAAAAGAGGACAGAACCTAGTGAATGAGTACAGACCCTATTAAATGAGCACATACTTTAGTGCACAAGTACAGAGCCTATTGAAAGATTACAGACTCTAGTGAATGAGTACAGACACTAGTGAAAGAGGACAGACCCTAATAAACAAGTACAGACCCTAGTGAAGGAGTAGGGACCCTAATCAAAGAGCACAAACCCTACTGAATGAGTACAGACCATAGTATAGAACTACAGACCCTAGTGAAAGAGGACAGAGCCTAGTGAAAGACTACAGACCCTAGTGAATAAGTACAGAGCCTCTTGACTGATTACAGACACTATTGAATGAGCACAGACCCTAGTGCACGAATACATAACCTAGTGAAAGGCTACAGACCCTAGTAAATTAGTTTAGAGCCTAATGAAAGAGGACTGACCCTAGTGAAAGATTACAGGCTATAGTATAGGAGTACGAACCCTAGTGAACAAGTACAGAGCCTAGTGAAAGACTACAGACCCTAATAAACGAGTACAAAGCCTCGTAAATGATTATAGACCCAATAAAATGAGCACAGACCCTAGTGCACGAGTACAGAGCCTAGTAATAGACTACAGAACCTAGTAAATGAGTAAAGGGCCTAGTGAAAGATTACAGACCCTAGTGAATAAGTACAGGGCCTAGTGAAAGATTACAGACCCTAGTTATAGAGTACAGACCCTAGTGAATGAGTACGGACCCTTGTGAATGAGTTCAAAGCCTAGTGAAGAAGTACAGACCCGAGTGTAAGAGTAGGAACCCTAAGCAAAGATCACAAACCCTAGTGAATGAGTCCAGACCATAGTATAGAAAAACGAACCCTAGTGAACGAGAACAGAGTCTAGTAAAAGACTACAGACCCTAGTGAACGAGTACAGAGCCTTGTAAAGGAGTACAGACCCTAGTAAAAGAGAACAGACCCTAGTGAATGTGATCAGACCGTAGTGATTGTGTTCAGAGCCTAGTGAAGAAGTACAGACCCGAGTTAAGGAGTACAGACCCTAATCAAAGAGCACAGACCCTAGTGAATGAGTACAGGCCATAGTATAGGAGTACAAACCCTAGTAAAGAAGTACAGGCCCTAGTAAAAGAGTACAGACCCTAGTAAAAGAGTACAGGCCCTAGTGATTAAGTACAGACCCTAGTAAACGAGTTCAAAGCCTAGTGAAGAAGTACATACACTAGTGAAGGAGTAGGGACTCTAATAAATAACCACAAACCCAAGTGAATGAGTACAGACCATAGTACAGGAGTACAGACCCTAGTGAAAGACTACAGACCCTAATGAATGAGTACAGGGCCTAGTAAAAGAATACAGACCCTAGTGAATTAGTACAGACCCTGGTGAATGAGTTTAGAGCCTAGTGAAAGAGTACAGACCCTAGTGAATGAGTACAGACCCTAATGAGTGAATACAGGGCCTAGTGAAAGACTGAATATGCCAGTAAATAAGTACAGACCCTAGTAAAGGAGTACAGACCCTAGTGAAAAAGTACAGACCCGAGTGAAGGAGTAGGGACCCTAATCAAAAGCACAGACCCTAGAAAATGAGTACAGGCCATATTATAGGAGTACGAACCTTAGTGAATGAGTACAGAGCCTCGAGAATGATTACAGACCCTACTGAATGAGCACAGACCCTAGTGCATGAGTACAGAGCCTATTGAAAGACTACAGACCCTTTTTAAGGAGTACAGACCCTAGTGAAGGAGTACAGACCCTAGTGAATGAGTTCAGAGTCTACTAAATAAGTACAGACCCGAGTGAAGCAGTAGGTACCCTAATTAAAAAGCACAGACCCTAGTGAATGAGTAAAGGCCATAGTATAGGAGTACAAACACTAGTGAACGAGTACAGAGCCTAGTGAAAGAGTACAGAGCCTAGTGCACGAGTGCAGAGCCTATTGAAAGACTACAGACCCTAGTGAATGAGTACAGACCCTATTGAATGTGTTCAGAGCCTAGTAAAGAAGTACATACCCGAGTGAAGGAGTACGGACCCTAATAAAAGAGCACATACCCTAGTGAAGGAGTTCAGGCCATAGTATAGGAGTACAAACTGTATTGAACGAGTACAGAGCCTAGTGAAATACTACAGACAGTAGTAAATGAGTACAGGGCCTAGTGAAAGATTTCAGACCCTATTGAATGAGCACAGACCCCAGTGCACGAGTACAGAGCCTAGTAAAAGATTACATACCATAGTAAATGAGTACAGACCCTAGTAAAGGAGTACAGACCATAGTGAAAGAGTACCGACCCTAGTGAATGAGTACAAAACCTAGTGAATGAATTTAGAGACTATTGAAGAAGTACAGAACCGAGTGAAAGAGTAGGGACCCTAATCGAAGAGCACAGACCCTAGTAAATGAGTACAGGTCATAGTATAGGAGTACGATCACTAGTGCAGAAGTACAGAGCCTAGTGAAAGACTACATACCCTAGTAAATGAGTACAGACCCTAGTGAAAGAGTACAGACCCTAGTGAAAGAGTACAGACCCTAGTGAAAGAGTACAGACCCTAGTGAAAGAGTACCGACCTTAGTAAAGGAGTACAGACCCTAGTGAAAGAGGACAGACCCTAGTAAACGAGTTTAAAGCCTAGTGAAGAAGTACAGACCCGAGTGAAGAAGTAGGGACCCTAATCAAAAGCACAGACCCTA
The DNA here is from genome assembly GCA_034779995.1 of Parotocinclus haroldoi. Taxonomy (NCBI): domain Eukaryota; kingdom Metazoa; phylum Chordata; class Actinopteri; order Siluriformes; family Loricariidae; genus Parotocinclus; species Parotocinclus haroldoi. The sequence continues at coordinate 759 of JAUZST010005561.1, read as the reverse complement.
GAAAATGAGTACAGGCCATATTATAGGATTACGAACCCTAGTTAACGAGTACAGAGCCTCGTGAATGATTACAGACCCTACTGAATGAGAACAGACTCTAGTGCATGAGTACAGAGCCTATTGAAAGACTACAGACCCTTTTTAAGGAGTACAGACCCTAGTGAAGGAGTAAAGACCCTAGTGAATAAGTTCAAAGTCCACTAAAGGAGTACAGACCATAGTGAATGAGTACAAACCCTAGTGAAAGAGTACAGACCCTAGTGAATGAGTAAAGAACTTAGTGAACGAGTTCAAAGCCTAGTGAACAAGTACATACCCTAGTGAAGGAATACGGACCCAAATTAAAGAGCACAGACCCAAGTGAAAGAGTACAGTCCCTAGTGAATGAGTACAGACCCTAGTGAAAGAGGACAGGCCCTTGTGAATGAGTACAGACCCTAGTGAATGAGTACAGACCCTAGTGAATAAGTACAAACCCTAGTGAATGAGTACAGACCATATTAAATGAGCACAGACCCTAGTGCACGAGTACAGAGCCTAGTGAATAAGTACAGGGCCTTGTGAAAGATTACAGACCCTAGTAAATGAGTACAGACCCTAGTGAATGAGTTTAGAGCCTAGTGAAGAAGTACAGACCCGAGTGAATAAGTAAGGACCCTAATCAAAGAGCACAGACCCTAGCGAATGAGTACAGGCCATAGTATAGGAGTACGAACCCTAGTGAACAAGTACAGAGCCTAGTGAAAGACTACAGACCCT
>JAUZST010005560.1:0-15489 GCA_034779995.1 Parotocinclus haroldoi | reverse complement strand
TACGTATTCTGTTTTCTCTCCAAGTTGTTCTTCCGGTTCCAGTTCTAGTTCTCGTAGCTTTACCCAGAACACCTCAGAGGACCCTAATCCACCCCCCTTCCCCTTCCCCTCCCCTCCCCTCCCCCTGTTTACTTCTCTGTTTAGCTACCTCGAACTATTAAACTATAGCATTATTATTCAGGTTACTTAACTCATTTCTCTGTTATAAATAAATAAACAAATAAATAAATAAATAAATAACACCCCCCCCACACACACACACACACACACACACACACGCGCACACTCACACACTTAAACCTATATGCCTATAATTTTGGCGCACCTTTTCCAGCACACAATAACACTCGAGCTTTTTTAAACTTCTGTTGCTTCACCAAACGCAGAAAAGCAACAACATGATCCTTACTAACCTGTTTGATCCCCCGCCTGTGACTTTTTAGGTTACCCCTCTCGCGCTCCTCGAGCCGGCGTGTGTGAGTGTGTGTGTGTGAGTGTGTGTGTGTGTGTGTGTGTGTATTTTAACAGAGCACAGCCAATCAGGAAGCGGAATAAACGGCTCGTTTTGGATATTTGGCGCCGCACTGCAGTTTAATCCTCAGTCTAATTGCCTATCTGATGAACATAAATAATAAACAACCAGGTCTGATCTTCTCGTCCAATCAGATCACTGTACACAATATACACACAATGCCAAAAATGTAACTATTTATAAAGCATATATATATATATTAGGGCTGTACCGATCCGGTATTCTGTATCGGTATCGGCCCGATATGTGGCAGAATCACCGGATCGGAGATCGGATGGAGAAAAACCAGTGAAACTCCAGTTTTAAGATATCGCTCTGATATCGGTATCGCCACATGCTCCAGTTTGCAGCATCGATATCGGTATCGGGCATTAAAGAAAAGGTATCGAGCCAGCCCAATGATCTATATATGATCTTATATTACGTTTCTGGAAGCTGAGTCTAGCATTAAAGATCCTAGAGTGTCCATGTTTTTCAATAAAGAGTGAAAAAGTACTGGAAGGTTCAGATTTAGTGCTGATGGATACTTAGCTGGAACTGATCAGTGCTTCCGTAATAAATGATGATAGGTCATTTCATTTTGTGTCACGGCGACACCTGGTGAGAGAAAGGAGAATAGCATTTCGGTAAGGGTTTCTGGTTTGACAAAAGATCGAAAGACAAGAGTGGCTGCGTTTTACGGCGCAGTTCTCCACTAAATGTTCTCGTACTGCGTTTTCCCTCGTATATTTTGTTTCAATTAAACACGGGGCACGTTGTGCACTTACATCTCATCTCTCCTTTTCTCTCCCCCCATCTTTCCGGCTTGTTTACTCGGCGAGTCGAGCGCTGCCCGTGGGATTGGTACCACTTGCTTGGAAGGGCAAATAAAGGGCATCATTTGGGTATATTGATGCGTTTTTGTGCCCAGGCCTTCAAAGTGGCTAATGGCTAATGCACGGAGCAACGTTAACTGTCTCTGCAGAGGACAATTTTTCAACCGGATGAGATCATCTGCACCCTAAGCCTGTCGCCTGGTAACCCCTCGTTACTGTCATCAGCACCTGGGCACGGGTTCGAGAGCGACTCCGCGCTATAATTAGGCTCGGGGGGTGGGGGTGGGGGGTTTGGAGTGTTTGGGATTTTCCACTCATGGCGCGTAACTTTATATAAGCAATATGCATTCCCGGAGGACAGAACGATTGGGTATGTCATCTGACCGTGCGCTGCGTTTAGTCCTATAGCGAGACAGATGACCAAAAGTTTGGAGACACCCCTGACAGGTTCCTAATGTGAAGCGCCTGAGAGTCTCCATAGAGCTCCGGGTGACGTTTTCAGAACTTTTTTAGAACTGAAACGATGCCGATGCCCGTGAAGAAATGTTTTGGAGAGACCAGGTCATTTCGTCCGGGTTTGAGAAATCGAGAAATGTGACATCGGGGCCTTGTGGCACGTTCAAGGGGTTCAAACCACATAAGAGTACCACGTTTTTGGGGGTCCACAGATTAGTGGCTAGTATATAGAATTTCACTCGAGTGCGCGCACACACACACACACACACACACACACACACACACACACACACACACACACACACACATGCTGGAAGCCCTCAGATCACAGAAACACCTGACTCTTGGCGTATTGTGAGAAAATCTCACGCTCTGCATTTGAACAGCTTGTCGGCTGCACCTGTAACCTCTTCACCCGAGTACCTGGTGTGTTTCAGCTGTCTAAACACACGCGCGCACGCACACACGCACGCACGCCCGCGCGCGCACACACAGTCAGATGGTCTGATGGTGCTGCAGTTCAGTTCCAGTAGAAGCTGAACATCGCCGGCGCCGAGATGTGGGAGGAAAACTTTGACACGGAGAAGTAAGAGATTCATTTGTTTGTTGCTCTGTCTGTGAACATCTTCATCTCCTTCATCTCTATAACCTCTATCTTCTCGAGCTCCATCGTCTCCACCACCTTCCTCATAATCTCCTCTATAATCTCCATCGCCTACACCAACTCCAAATCAATCGTCTTGATCTCGAACTCGATCCTGATCTCTTTCTCCATCTCCAGTCTCCAGGACATTCGCTTTGTTCGCTCTTCGTCCCTGTCATCTTCGTCTCCTGAATCATCTCAGCCTTCTAAATCATCGTCGTCTCCAACTTCATTTCTTTCCTGTAGAAACTTCAACGTTAACTTTGTCCACATAACACCACCATTTCCGTCAGCTCTTCTATCTCCAACACGATCGCCGTCCTCTTCAGCGTCCGTCTCAATCATCTCTGTTATTTCAATCCAACACCACGCTGATCATCTGTCATCTTCGTCATCTCGTTCTTCCTCCTCTCCATCGTCATCTCCAGCACCTTCGCTTCCTTCGCCTTTATTATCGTCATCACTGCCGTCTTCATCTCTCAACATCTCCAGCACAGTCCCCTTTTATTTATCTTCTTCTGATCTCCATGTTCAGAATCTCCATCATTTCTATTATTTCCATATTCTTCATCATTGCCAGCATCTTCATTCTATCTTCTCCGGAACCATCATCATCATCATCATCATCACTGGCCTTTCACCTTCAGCATTATCTGCATCACCGTTTTGATCATGTGCAAACTTCATCGTCTCTTTCTGCATCGCATTCAACTCTATCGCCTCCATCATCTCTCACTTCCATCCTCTACATCATCTTCATCTCTATCATCTCAATCACCATCTTGACCATCGTTGTTATCTTCAACTGTGTCGTCTGCAAATCGTCACCAATCGTCTCCTTCACCTCCGTTATCTTCATCTCCATCTTGATATCCGTCGTCATGTCGGTCATCTCCAACACCATCATTTCCTCCACCTCCCATATCTTCATCACCATAATCTTTGTCTCCAGCATCAGCGCCAACGGCGTTTCGATCATCTCCGTGATCTTCACTGTCTCTTTCTCCACCCCCTTCATCTCCATCAGCTCTGTTATTTCCATCCTCGACATCATCCTCGACATCGCTGTATCCCTTTCTCCATCAGCCTCAACTCCTGTCCTTTCCAGCACCATCATTTCCTTCGCCTCCCTTATCTTCATCACCATGCTCATCTTCAGCATCACCACCATCATCATCTCTATTAGTTCCTTCCTCTACATCTTCATCTCCAGCATCTTCATGATCGTCTCTATTCTCTTCATCTTCATCTCCGTTATCATCATCTCTGACTCCATCGTTTCCTTCACCTCCATTCATCTTCACCGATCATCTCCGTCGTGTCCCAACCTAACCCTCAGACGTTTCAAACTGGTCCTTGTGATGTTCACCATCTCTCTCTCTTCTCTTCTCTTACGTTAGCCACGGCGTGGGCAGGAAGAGGGATTACTCCCCTGTGTCCTGGAGCGAGTATTTTGAGATGATGGACGACGTCGTCATCGGGTCCGCAGAAAGCAAGGACATATCCTTCACCTGCACCTGACGCGAGCTTCAGGGTAGATCAGATCGTGCATGCCTTTGGCGTTTTTCCTTGACAGTGTTCACGTGTTCCGTGTGTATAAGAGCGGACAGGACGGACCTCTGCTGGTGCTGCTGCATGGGGGAGGACACTCGGCCCTGTCCTGGGCTGTTTTTACGGTACGTTTCGGCGCTTGCCTGCAGTTTGAAGACGGTACTTTAATCACAGGCACAAATATAAATATATCCCGTCTTGATATTTTCAGGCGGCCATGACAGGTCGGGTCACCTGTCGCGTCCTGGCCATGGACCTACGGGGGCACGGTAAGGTCAGGCGGAGGTCAAGGGAATGGATTAGCGTCTAGTGTTCGGTGAGGTCGGTTTAAACGTTGGTTTAACTGTTCGTTAAATCGTTCAGGTGCGACTCAAGTCCGTCACGCTGACGATCTCTCCACCCAGACCATGTCCAGGTTTATTCCACCGCCCCATTGTTATTTTACACAAATACCCCACTAACGTCGGCCTGTTTGAAACCCAATCGATGCGTTCTCCACAGGGACGTCGCCAATGTGGTGCGAGCCACGTACGGTGAGGTCCCGCCCCCCATCATCCTGGTGGGTCACAGTATGGGCGGGGCAATTGCCGTGCACGCAGCCAGTGGAAGCCTCCTGCCCTCGGTGGTGGGTTTGGTCGTTATCGACGTGGTGGAGGGTGAGTATCTGATCTCAGTTAGGGAGGCTACAGTTAAAGTCACATTTGTTCCAAATGTAATCAATAAAAAAATCAAAAATATAATCAATAAAATCAAACGGAGAATGGAATAGAATCTAATATACAAAGAAAATAAAATGGGGAAAGTTTTATATGGAATTAAATAAAGAAAATAAAACATTGATTTTATACAGAATTATATTGAGAATATAATGGGGAGAAAATAATACTTATAAAAATAGAATTAAAAAAATGTATGTATAACAGAAATAAAATATACATTTAAATTTAAAGATGTTTATATTATTTATAAAATGGATGACGCTTATGTATAGATGTATGAAAATAGATTATATAGGACTATGAGTACAGATTATAAATTATACAGGATTACGTGTATAGAGTATAGATTATATAGGATTACAAGTATAGATTATATAGGATTATGAGTATAGATTATATAGGATTATGAGTATAGATTATATAGGATTATGAGTATAGATTATAGACATGTTGTTACTGTATGTAGGGAGTGCCATGGACGTGCTCCACAGCATGCAGAACTTTCTGAAGGGCCGACCTCGATCCTTCAAATCCATCGATCACGCAATCGAATGGAGGTCAGTAACAGGCCCCGGTCATCCATCCACCGTGTTCCTCTTAAACATGGCAGATCTTTGAGCTGTGCTTCACTGGACGTGTTTGGTTTTTGTGAAATCCCTTCTGGTTTGTCGGCAGTGTTAAGAGCGGACAGATCCGAAACCTGGAATCAGCCAAAGTCTCCATGGTGGGCCAAGTGAGGAGGTACGGTTACATCACACGGCCAGTTTCACTCACAGCAGAACTGTGATCTCCACCCACTGATGAGCTCACAAACACCTGGTACAGGTGCGAGGTGGAGGACGGCGATTCAGCCGAGCAGGTGAGTCCGGTAACGGAGAGCGTGGCTGAGGGACACGAGGAGTTCTACGATCTGAACTACGTCACTGACAAAGCAGAGAGCACGGCATCGGAGGTGAGAGCGCACGCGCACACACACACACACACACACACGCACGCGCACACGCACACGCACACACACACACACACACACACACACACACACACACACGTACGTAGGTAGGAGAGGAAATGGGTAGAAATGGACATGAGTATATAAACACTAAATAAAGCGAAGACAGGTAGGTAGTAAAGAATTTGGTAAATACATGGATGGAAAGGTGGACAGTGTGTGTGTTCTTTCCTCTGTGTGTGTGTGTGTGTGTGTGTGTGTGTGTGTGTGTTGCCACAGCCGTCCAGTGTGTACAGCTGGAGGATCGATCTGTCCAAAGCAGAGAAATACTGGGACGGCTGGTTCAGAGGAATCTCCAACCTCTTTCTGGGCTGCAACGTTCCTAAACTGCTTCTGCTCGCAGGTTTCACACACACACACACACACACACACACACACACACACACACACACACACACACCTGTAACAAACTGAACTTGAAGCAGAAAAAAGCAGAAAAGCAGCAGAGTAGATGTGTTGATGTTTCTTAACTGTGTGTGTGTGTGTGTGTGTGTGTGTGTGTATACAGGTATTGATCGATTGGACAGAGATCTAACCATAGGACAAATGCAAGGTGAGTCAGTCCAACTGTGTGTGTGTGTGTGTGTGTGTGTGTGAGAGAAATTCCACCAGATGAGGAAGCACCTGGCATGGTCAGTTAAGAACCCTTGCTGCTAATAATAACACACACACACACACACACACCTACACATGGAGCGCATTCCTAGCGGACACGCCTCCTGTGCTTGGGGCTGTGTATGTAGACCACGCCCCCTTGCCTGGGATTGACACCTTCTTCACTGGGGCCACCACCTTTTGAATGCGCTGAATTTCCAGTCGATGTTTAGACCTGCTAATATCCTCTGCAGGTAAATTCATGATGCAGGTGCTGCCCCCTTGTGGACATGCCGTGCACGAAGACACACCAGACAAGGTAAGCGACCTCACCGGCTGCTCAAACCGGGAGCTTTTCCGATCGCCACAGAGATCCGGGCCGTTCCAAACGTGCGTTTTATTCACCGCCAGGTCGCCGATGCTCTCGCCGGTTTCATGACCAGGCACAAGTTCGCCGAGGCTCGCAGCGAAACCAAGAGGCGAGTTCCAAATGCACGATCAGTTCCACTCAAGCACTCTGTAGTACTAGCATGACCCACTGTAGCCCATCTGCACCTCTGTCCCACGGGACAGGCCAGGCTTGCCGGGGGCACCCCCCCTCCCCCCCGTTCGACAAGCGCACCCACTCCAAATGCTGCTCGTCTTCGCATGCTTACGAAGCTAAAAGTGTCTGGACCGTCCCGTCCAGGTTTAACGTTCCGGGTAGAGTTATTCACCCCCAAAATATCCCAAAAAAAACCCAGTTCCTCCCTGACATTCCCCCGTCCCCTCGTCCTCACAGGGTGATGGAATAAAACCTGAGCCTAAACCGGCCTAAATCGCTAAACCTTGTTGTTTTCGTTGCACAGCTCTTCGTACCCGTTCATGCGGTGAGGTGAGCCCCGAAAAGGTACGTCTCTTTCTGAGGACCTTCCCGAAATCGCCCCACAAAAACACCCAGAGCTTAAGAGTTTACAGATTTGGGGTTTTGTTTTTTGTTTTGTTTGTTTTAAAGTTGTGATTCGTATTTAAAACGCCGTTTTCGTTACCAGGATTTCCGTTCCATCAGGCTTGGACACAACGGCGCCCCCCCGTGGCGGAAAACGTCACACATCAATCAGCCATCCACGACGCTTTGTCCACGTGCCAGTCTTTTGATTTAATGCTTCTGAGATTAAGTTTTTACGTCATGTTTTGTGTGTGTGTGCGCGTGTGTGTGTGCGCGTGTCGCCTAGATCTGCAGGTGATGTTTATAAAGGCGGTGTAGGAATGAAATGTTCACAATAAAAGCTATTTCTATTCAAAAACACGACCGGCTCCAGCTGCTCTTCGTGCTGCGACTGCGCGTGTGTGTGTGTGTGTGTGTGTGTGTGTGATTGTGTACACGCGCTCGCCGCACGCAAAACTTTCTCCAAGGTCAGTTTTTATTTGTGAACTCTGTTCCGATAAACGTCGAACCCAAAAGCCGCACAAAGCGAAGGATGGAAAAAAAAGACAGAAGCAAAAGGGACCAAAAAAATAAAAAATAAAAAACACACACTCGAACCGACGTGCAGAACAGGAAAATACAGACAGACGGACAGGAAGGCAGACAGGAAGGCAGACGGACAGACAGACAGAGACAGACAGACGGAGACAGACAGACAGACAGACAGAGAGAGACAGACAGACGGAGACAGACAGACGTAGACAGACAGACAGACAGAGACAGACAGACTGAGACAGACAGAGACAGACGGACAGACAGACGGACAGACAGACAGAGACAGACAGACAGACAGACAGACAGACAGAGACAGACAGACAGAGACAGACAGACAGAGACAGACAGACAGACGGACAGACAGACAGACAGGCAGACAGACAGGCAGGCAGACAGACAGACAGACAGACAGACAGAGACAGACTGAGACAGGCAGACAGACAGACAGACAGACAGACAGAGACAGACTGAGACAGGCAGACAGACAGACAGGCAGACAGACAGACAGGCAGACAGACAGACAGACAGAGACAGACAGACAGTGTCTCCACGTACGTATAAATGTTTAAAGGTGTAGCTTCATGCTAAAAACGCCGTCGGTTCCTCCCACACGCGCTTCCATAGAAAAATAAAACACTGCTTCACGTTCGAAAAAAAACCAAAAACGTTTCCCGGGGCGTCTCCGCTCAGTCTGATCGCCGCGGGAGGACACGGAATGGAAGAAGTCGTCCACGCTGGAACCCGCCCACCTGATTGTCAAGCAGAACGAAGCCGATTGTCTGCTGTTCCAGACTAGAAGATCGCTCAAGGGGCCTAACCGTGGCTGCTTTAAACCCTGGACATACAGGACCTAAAGGGACGTCTCCTCCTGACGGGCGTGGCCCCGCCGCGGAGCACCAGTTCATATTTGGTAGGGGTGTAACGATACATTCGGTAAAAACAAAACAAAACAGAATTTCCCATGAAGCCGTGACGTACAACCGCGCCCTCTGGTGTTCAAAAAAATGCAACTGCACTAGCCGTCAGGGATTAAGAATTTCCCTTTTTTAAAATCTCCGTTTCATTTTCATTATTCGTACAAATAATAATAATAATAATAATAATTATCTTCAGAGACTGCACTGTATTTTTAATTCATTTAAAAAAACCCAAAAAGCAATGTTTTTACTCGGTTATTTATTACAGGCTGAAGATAAGGCAGAGCATTTTTCGTTTGCAAATGTAAACCTCTATCTCTGGAATTCTCTTTCATTTTCGGGGTTTCTAAATTTTCTGTTCCAATTTTTTTAGACAAAGAAAAGTACCCGTTATTTTGGAAAGGAACCTTTTTTTTTTTTTTTTTCCTTTTGCCTTTTAATTTATTTTAATTGCATCATGGGAATTTTTGTTGCCAGGTCCACACGAATTTAAATTAAATGCCATTCTTGAGAAGTAAATATAAAAACACATATTATTGCTCTACATATCCTTTTTTTTTTTTCTAATCAACATTTAAAATGGACTTTTAAGTCCACAGCCGAGCGTTTTAAAATTCTTTTTATCGTTTCATTTCTTTTTATTTGAGACGAGGCGATTCTACAAATCAGCTTTTTCTTTACACTTTCTAGAATCTTTCCGCAGGAAACGTGCGTTGCTTTGCACTTCGTTCACGTTTCAGAAACCAAACACAACGTCTTTTGTCGAACAGAACCCCGGTCGTTGGGAGAGAATCGAATCGTTACACCCCTGGTAACCAGGTAATCGACGCTAACCCCTTCCTCCTTATTTGGAACGTCTTTTTAGCGATTCGGCTGAACGTAGCAGCACCGGCTCGCCCCTCTGACGCCCTCCTGGCCGTGCGTCGCCCTTACACCGAGCCTGGCGCACCTGTGCAGGGACCGAACTCTCACTTCCAAAAGTCCTGTAGTGGGGTAAAGGTCCGGTCCCAAGCGCGTCCGTCCTGACGTACGAGCTCCAAGCGCACATAGGAGAACCGGAGACTAAAGGGTCACGATGCAGCAGGCAGTGATGTCATAGTCGTGGTGTGATGTCAGAATCTGAGCCCCGTCTCGTTTACCCCGCTGGCCCGGCTCAGTCCGTGCAGCCGGGGTTCGATCGGCCCTTGCCGTCCTCCGCGGGGGCGTCCATGTCGAAGCGCCCCGCCCCCAGCCCGAGCGATGCTTCCGAGCCGCTGCTCGCCATTGGCTGGAGGTCACCTGAGGGAACGACGACGTCAGCGGAAATCACAAAAAACGAAAAACGGGCGCGTCTCAAACGGGACTCACTCTGCTCCGTCTGCACCGTGTCATCCGTCATGGGCTCGGAGTCTAAAAGGACCTGAGGGAGGCCGACCATCCTGTCCCGGCCGCCCCCGGCGTCAGCGGGCGCGACGTCGTCGCTCATCACCATGGCGTTCAGGGCCACGCCCCCCACGGCCAGGTCGTAGTCCAGCGGCAGCTCCTCCAGACACTCGGCGCTCGACTGGGGCACAAACAAAGAGCAGCACACTTACAGGACTGTGCTAAAGTTTTGGTGAACCCCCTTCCACCCCCTCCAGCCGCCCCCCCCCCCCCCAAGCCCTCGCCCAGTTCTACCAGAAGGGACGGGAGCGTCTCTCTCTCTCTCTCACCATCAGGCCCAGCGCCTTCAGGATGTTCATTTTACACATGGGACACGTCCGATGGTCCACCAGCCACGGGTCCACGCAGCCTTTGTGAAAGAGATGCCTGTAGAGGGAGGGACAGGACTGAGAGTGTGTGTGTGTGTGTGTGTGTGCGCGTGTGTGTGTGTGTGTGTGTGTGTGGTTTAACTAAAGCGAATCGGTTTCGTACCTGCAGGGGAGAATTCGTACCACGTCGTTGGGTTTGTAGCCTTCGATGCAGACGGCGCAGTTATCGAAATCACACTCGGTCTCCTGCAAACGCAAACGCAAACGCAAACGCAAACGCAATTACAAACTGCCGGGAACCTTTTACACATTTCAGGTGTGTGTGTGTGTGTGTGTGTGTGTGTGTGTTTACCTGGTCTCCTTTCCTGATGGTGCGTACCTGGAGCTGACTCATGGCTTTCTTGGCTGCATCACCGAGTCGCCTCTACACACACACACACACACACACACACACACACACACACACACACACACACACAATAAAAAAGCTGCTTTACCCCATTATAACCCCTTTTCACACACATACAGACAGAAACGGCGCCGCCTAAAATGTTCAATCGACTAAAACCCCTCACCTCTTCTGTTATCTTTTTTTTTTCTTCTTCTTCTTCTTCGTTTATTCTTTCCTTGTTATGATTGTTCTGTTATTTTAATTACCTGACCGAAAACCGAAAACCATTGGTCACCTTGCGCTGATCATTTGGTCCTGCGATTGGTGCGACTGTGTTTAAAAAGAAATAATGATCAGGCTGACCAATCAGAGCTCGGTTGCCGGGCAGAACAGCTCATTGCGCTAAGGGCTTATAGGGGAAGGAGCAGGCTGATTCTAAAAAACACGGACATTAAAGAAAATGCGAAGGAGTAAAGATGGAGGCTACAAAATGATGATGATGATGACGACATTAATTCATGCACGATTCCTTCTGTTGGATTATTTTGGAGCATTTGATCTTCAGAATTATCTCGCTACATCATAGATCCGAGTATCGTGATAATATCGTGATAATATCGCATCGTATCGTATCGTATCGTACCGTACCTGGCTGCGGTCGCGGGCGTTGACGTATCTGAACCTCTGGATGTAGTAGAAGACGAGCCAGGCCAGAGAGATGATCATGAGGACGATGAAGGAGATGGAGACGAAGACCACGGAGGTCCGACTCACGTACTTCTGCAGGTTCCGGGTCCCGATGGTGATCTGCACGGTGACGGTGATGTTCCTCTCCAGCAGCAGCACCAGCTCGTGACCTTTGTACTCGGGGATCATGACGGCCACCACGTCACCCGTCCCTGACGTCAGAGGGAAGGCGCAAAATAAACAAATAATCATTAATAAGTTATCTAGGGGCATCCCTAGTATTTATTTCTGTTTCTGTATGGTACTTTAAAAAGCGGTCATGGTGGAAATAACGATCACAACGGGCGTCGTGAAGTTCCTAAAATTACGACCTCTTACCTCGTCAAACGAAAGCCTACGTAAGGTTACGAATATATTAAAGTACAGAATGCTTTTAAGAATAACACTTGTTCTTGAAATGACTTAAGAAAGGAATTTTTCTTTACTTGGTGCTCAACACTGCCACCTGCAGGAAGAGTACAAACACCCGCCACATAACATACACCCAAATAAACCTGAATTAGATCCGAATAAACCTGAATTAGATCCGAATAAAACCTGAATTATATCCGAATAAACCTGAATTAGATCCGAATAAACCTGAATTAGATCCGAATAAACCTGAATTAAATCCGAATAAACCTGAATTATATCCGAATAAACCTGAATTAGATCCGAATAAACCTGAATTAAACCCGAATAAACCTGAATTAAACCCGAATAAACCTGAATTGAACCCGAATAAACCTGAATTAAATCCGAATAAACCTGAATTAGATCCGAATAAACCTGAATTATATCCGAATAAAACTGAATTAAACCCGAATAAACCTGAATTATATCCGAATAAACCTGAATTATATCCGAATAAACCTGAATTAAACCCGAATAAACCTGAATTATACCCGAATAAACCTGAATTAGATCCGAATAAACCTGAATTATACCCGAATAAACCTGAATTAAATCCGAATAAACCTGAATTAGATCTGAATAAACCTGAATTCGATCCGAATAAACCTGAATTAGATCTGAATAAACCTGAATTAAATCCGAATAAACCTGAATTAAACCCGAATAAACCTGAATTAGATCTGAATAAACCTAAATTAAACCCAAATAAACCTGAATTAAACCCGAATAAACCTGAATTAAATCCGAATAAACCTAAATTAAATCCAAATAAACCTGAATTAAACCCGAATAAACCTGAATTAAACCCAAATAAACCTGAATTAAACCCAAATAAACCTGAATTAAACCCAAATAAACCTGAATTAAATCCAAATAAACCTGAATTGAATCCGAATAAACCTGAATTGAATCCGAATAAACCTGAATTAAATCTGAATAAACCTAAATTAAACCCAAATAAACCTGAATTAAACCCGAATAAACCAGAATAAAACCTGTAAAAACCTGAACAAACCTGAAAAAAACTGAATTAAACCCAAATAAACCTGAATTAAACCCAAATAAACCTGAATAACCCCGATTTAAACCCGAATAAACTGGAATTAAACCTGAATTAAACTTGAATTAACCCTGAAATAAACCAAAATAAACCTGAATTACCCTGAATAAACCTGAATTAAACCCAAATAATCCTGAATAAACCCCAATAAACCTGAATTAAACCTTCATAAACCTGAAAACCCTGAAAAAACTGGAATTAAACCTGAATAAAGCCCTGGATTTATTCTGATGACACAGAGAGAACACTAATCAGGAGGTTCCGGTGTTACCGGTTATTCGGTTTCTTTTCTCGTACCGTGATTAGGAATCTCTCCTCACTGCCACAGCCCGGTTACTTTTTCTTATAAACATTGGACTCCAAAAATAATGTAAGGATTATTTGCAAATTTGTAAATGATTTTCAAAATGGAAGGAAGTTCAGTACAATCATGAGACACCATGAGACCCCGTTTTGTTCCCGAGTGGGTCCTGGAATTCGGGAAGCCCTGGGTGAGGCAGAACAAACCCTCAGTCTCTTATGGGACAGAACTGATCCATTTCCTGTGCCGCCCTGTCCTTTTAGTCCCGCCCTGTAACTATTTAATTGCCAGACTGTCTCTGTCTCCAGGACAACAGACCCGTCCAAGACACTCGAGTCACCAGACGGGTTCTAGTTTCAATCCTAGTCTCTCTGATGACCCGTCTCGGCCTCTCACGTCCCCGGACCCGTCTCGGCCTCTCAGGCCCCGGACCCGTCTCGGCCTCTCAGGCCCCGGACCCGTCTTGGCCTTTCAGGCCCCAGACCCATCTCGTTCTCTCAGGTCCCAGACCTGTCTCGTTCTCTCAGGTCCCAGACCTGTCTCGTTCTCTCAGGTCCCAGACCCATCTTGGCCTCTCACATCCCAGACCCGTCTCAATCTCAGAACCCAGACCTGGTCCTTTACCTGTGCTATCAGGCCCCTTTGGCCTTTCTGGGCTCGTATTTACTAAACCGGACCATTCTTGGGCTCTTAGGTGCCATACCTGGCGAAAGCAACTCCAACCAACAGGCCTCACCTGGGCAGAACGGGCACAGGAACCAGGGTGGCACAGTTGGTAGGTTTAGTCTTTATGGTTCGTACCCCACCTCAGGTGAGGTTCGAGCTGTCGGGTATGTTCCAGGACAAACTCGGGGACAAGGGTGGGGTCTATGTCACACGGGTAAATACACACGCCGACGTCGGTTCACGGGTCCTACAGTGTTTGTGCCCCCTGCTCAGGAGAGGCCTAAACGTCTGCCCGCCCCACGTCCCGTCCCGTCCCGCCCCGCCCCGCCACAGAGCCTGAACGGTTACCGGGGTGCGGCATAGTGATGGTCTCATTGGCATCTGCACCCCCAATGTTGGAGATGAGGACAGCAGAGGCGTTCTGACCCGCCGCGTGCCTGATCTTCTCCTTGAACGTGCAGTTCCCGCGCGTGATCAGAGCCACCCACGCGCCAGGGCGGTCCGGCACCGAGAAGCGTGTGTTGGGGTCGCAGGCTTGCCTCTCGCGTGCAGACACGGCCGTGGCGAGCACGCCCCTGGCCTCGCGCTTAGGTGAGTGCTCTCCGTAATGTCCACATTCACTCCTCTCGGCTCGCGCCTCCTTGGTGTCCGGATCCACGTAGGAGACGCTGACAAAGGCCGTGTACCACTCCTCCTTCTCGGCCGCCGTCAGGTCCAAACAGGGCAGGTGCACCGAGCACAGTGACAGCAGCCACGCGGACAGGACCAGGCTCCGGCACGCCCGCGTGACCCAGCCCGACATTCTAGCGCTTTCTCCGGCAGAGAGGCTCGAGCAGCGCCGCTAGTCCATGGTACGATCCGCGTGGGGCTCGAAATGGCGTCTCGCTCGCTCGCCTACATCCGAGAGTCACGTACGCGCTCGAGCACTGCTCAAACGACGCGCGAGACGGCTATGGTGACGGTTTAGGCCGACTGTTTTGGTTTGTCGCTCGGTCTGTTCATGGTTCCAGCTCGGTTCAGCCACATTCCGTCACATAAACAACGTCAGGTTCTCACAAACGAGTCGATTCACAAGAGCCCGAGCGCTGCCAATGGAGTCGACTCCGAAGATTCAGAATCGATTCCTTGTACACGGTGGAATCGGTTCAGAGTGGCGGTTTGGTTACGGTAATGTGGTGTTATTCACGTTCAGTTCCCCGCTATAAGTCAAATAAAGTCTCAAACCCAATCATAGCGAAAGTATGAACTCCAGTTTACATATTTAAATCAGTCAAAACACAGCAGTTACACAGAGTTATTACCGCAAACATAACGTTAGCTTTCTTGCTAATCTGTAACTAGGGAAACCGTCAACGGAAAAGATGGTAATCTGTTTTTACTATTTACTCATGGACCGTATAATCCCTGAACTCCTCAAAACTGGAATATTTTACCAGACCTCTCTGCCGGTGTGATTAAACAAAAATAAACAATAACAATAACAAAGTTCTAATCAAGTGTCAT